>JAGDQP010004287.1:33966-45701 GCA_022664845.1 Lepisma saccharinum
TTCAAGTGCGTGTCAGTAAACTTTACAAATGTTACTTTCAAGTGCGTTTCAGTAAACTTTACAAATGTTACTTTCAAGTGCGTTTCAGTAAACTTTACAAATGTTACTTTCAAGTGCGTTTCAGTAAACTTTACAAATGTTACTTTCAAGTGCGTTTCAGGAAACTTTATAGAATGACAGATACTTATTGTACATCAGGGCTGGAACAGGTCACCGGGTCAATCGAGTCAGATTTTGGACCGGGTCTATGCTTGACACCTGGCCTGACCTGGAGGGCAAATCAGAGTTAATTTTTTTTCTTATTATACACTGTGATGTTTGAACAGTGTTTCTTTTCAGGGTGACCGGGACCGGTGGTGTTAGCCCCAGAGCACGAAAAATACAACGCAGAATAGTTCTTAACAATAGTATTAACACATGGAAATAATAATCTCGGAAATAATAAAAATAACCCCACAGGTGTGGATGTATAACTTCCTCCCCTTTCCCCGCTCGGAGATGCTATTCTATAAGAATTTTGTGTTTGAATAGAATACAAGCATTAAAATGTATTAAAACTCTAAAAAATGAAGTTCCCATGTCTTATATTAGTGATTGTCAAGCGGCTACCGGGTCATTTGGGTCTAATCATCGGGTCGCCGGGTCTCAGGGTTAGTCTGAACATTGTGGGTGATACTGTTGCACACGAGACGAGATTTCAGGCTGTCCCGTCACGTCTCGTGGGCAACACTATGGGTCAAGAAACGGGTTCACAGTTAGTGTAGTCAATCGGGTTAAATTTTGGACTGGGTCATCTATGTCCAGGTCACCAAAGGTGATCCGATTTCAGCTCTGTTATACACAGTTTTCCTGAAATTCTCTTTGTTTTGTGCTCGATAACTATAAGTAACGTCGACAAGAAGTGTTTGGGGACTATTGTTCCTTTCTGAAATTCAATTTTGAACATTTCGTGTGCACTTAGCTTTTCAGAATAACTTTAATATACACACTTGACTCACATTATGTCGTGATAAACTGAAACTCTCTCATTTTTGTATGGAATTACTTAACTGTATAGCGAGAAAAGTGGCGAATTTTCTGTTTTCGTAGCTGAACCACAAGTGAAACCAGGTCACTTTGGGTAACCCGGTGACCCGGTCTGGCACTAACATAGTAATCTGGTAACCCGGTCCGAAACTTAACCTGAATGACCGGGTGACACGATTGACCCGGTCTGTGAACTGGGCGTAACAATTCCGGTCCTCGTCACTCTTGAAATAAACATTGTTCAAACGCAAGGAAATAATTGAAAAATCTGGTTTGTCCTCGGGGTTAATTGGTCTAAATCGGGTCACTGGGTCACACCGGGACCGAAACCTAGACCTGGTGACCCTGTCCAAAACTTGACCAGAAAACCCCGTTTCAACTCTGAGCGGAACTGCTTATGCTGTAGGCTAACATCGAGACAATTCGGATTGTACTCCTGCTTTCTCCAACTTATTACTTTGAAACCACTTTTGATAAACTTGTGTGAAAAAGCGTATAAAACGTGATCAAATAGTGATCGGAAGTGAAAAATTACAGGCCTACAAGTGATAAAAGGGTTTCTCATTTGAGGTGTGCAAAACATGATTTTAAAATGTAAAAGACGTGGATTATTTTTCGTTAGTGTAGAAAAGATCTAACCTGGTTGTTATGTTTGTGTAGTATAAGAAATGGAAAAACCGGCTTTGTGGAATGTACTAACTATCCTGGTTTTCACATGATAGTACGCAGAGAGAAAAATACCGGTATTAAAATTCAACACAATTTTGACCACCATTTTTTCTGTGTTAGTTCAACATCATCATTACACACTGCACTCTTTTCAGCCCAGCGATTCTGTTTGGGTCTCACCATCATTGCGTTAAATCAAAACCGTAAACATCTCCTTCGTGTTGAACTAACACAGGAATCAACACCATTTTTAGTTGAATTTGTGTTGAAATTACACCTGATTTTTTCTGTGTGCTATGGAAAAGCGACGAAAAGCCTTTATTATCACAGATGACTGGCTGAGCACGGGTCGCCATTTATTTCAGCTCACTCAGTAGTGTGTTTTTCCGGCAGCTAGGTCTCTACCGTCCTTTGATATTGCTGTCTGTCCACTGCTGGGTGACGGTTTCAACCATTTTTTTCGTAAGTCTCGGTCAGTTGCTTTTCTCATCCAAGCAACTCCTGCAACATGCTTGGTTTTATCTTGCATTAGGTCGTTTCTTTTCGCAGGGACCACTCCATCTTATTCGCATTCGTGATCGCATCTCCTATATCTTTCTTTGATAGCGAATCCATTTATTTGCCGACCCTCATTATTATTCCTAATGTACTTTTCTGCATTACCCTTTGTGTAACTCATAGTATGCGAGTCGTTTGCACGTAAACGTGTGTTTAGTAAGCATGTGTAAACAGAAGGAAAGAAATCTTCATAAATGCTAACAGCATTTCACGAAGAAAGGATCCGAACTGCCGCTAAACCATGCACTTGTATTACATTCATCTCTCTCGTTCAAATAATGTTTCGGCCTGGTTTCAAACTAATACTCTTTAATGTTGTTTGATTCAACAGAATTGTTAATATATCTATTGCCACATAATATTAATGTACTATTATCGAACTCTGTTCTGGAGTAATTCTTAGATACATTCCCTGAATAATCAATACGGAATAACTAATATCAGAAGTGTAAATTCTTTTCGGTTTCAAAGTATTTGGAACCATCAGTACAAAAAGTTTGAAGAGGTAATGTATCAGTAGAATCGTAAATAAAATAAAATTTGGTAAACTACGTGTGTACTGAGCGTGGCATGGTGTACAGATTTCCTTCACTTGCAATATATTGATGAAACATGTGTAATGTTAAACATTGTTGTTCATACAATTGTGGTGAAGGGGAGCATTATGCAATTTTTGTGTCAACTTTGTGTCGCTGGAAGTATCTTCAATAGAAAGGTATTGGCACTATTTATGTGATGCATTGAAGTTTTATTCTGACCTACAGGCGTAGCTTACTTCCAATAGTTTCTTCATTATTTCAAAGCAACGAAGAAAGCCGGAAGTTGTTTCTCGATTTTCCTTCAAGGGTAATCTTCATGGTGGAAGATTACGCTCTTCTTCCTCATTCTGATGATTACCATAGTTTTTACTTGGGCAGAACGTGTCCTTTTCAAGACTAATTCCTTCTTCCTTCTTCTTTTGGAACAATTGCCGTACCAAATGATGATGGCGATCATTGACATCCAGTCCGAAGGTCCCTGAGCAAAATGAACCGAGTGTGGTTTGCCATTACTTTTCATTAGATGAGGATGACTTTTAAGGAGTGTTTCTTCCAGAATATTTCATTCGGGGAGCTCGTGGAGGGGCTCACGAAAATTATAAATAATGCATACTAACTTCAATGTACAGTACTAAAATATAAAATAATAATAATGTTACTTGATAATCGTTCTTCCATAGTTAACCTCAAAATAATATGAACAACATTTATAGAATTTGCTATTATTTACGTATATCAGAAATGTACAAGTAATAAAAAGGGGTTGAGACTAGTTCTTTGCCCCCGAAAATATGCCTCAAAGAAACAGCGCTTTTAAGGATGAGTCTTACCGTTTAAGTGGATTCCAAACTATTACGTTGAATGTGACCCCCCCACCCCCCCTAGAAATGGAACCTGTGCTCTGACGAACAATGATCTTTTAGAAATTTTAAACATGCAGCAAGTTCTGAAGTTTTTACATTTTTCGGTGTGTTTAGTGGCGGGGGGGAGGGGGGGAATAAAAACATGGAAAGATATGATTATTATATCATAGCTGTACATTTTAATTTGATCCCACATCATGCTGAAAATAAAAGGTGTTCCTTATACATTTCTTAATATGTCAAAACGTTACCAAAAGCCTGTCTAATTTCATATTTTACTTCTAAATAACAAAAGCCTGTAAAGGTTAGTGATTTTGTGGCACTTCTTTGGTTGATTTTTTTGTTTTGTTTAACTTTCTTTGCATTTGAAATTTATACAGATAATTTTCGATCCTCCACACTTTTCTTCCAACAATAGCTAATCATTATCACCCACAGTGAAAATTTTATTTGGACCTAGCACATTTATTGTAATTGTTTTGTGATGGAATGTCTCCAATTGTCATTTATCTCAGATGACCGTATGCCTTCATTCTGATATTGTATGTGATGAAGCATGCAGAATATAGTTCTGCCAAACCATGTTTTTTTTCTTAGCGTTAGCTCAGTTCGTAGAGCGTTGGTGTCGCATTCAGGGAGTCCTGGATTCGATACCAAGGGCCGATCATTCTAACTGAAGCTTTACGATGGCGGGATAGTACTTTCAACGTAGGCCCTGGCCGATCCTTTTCCACATATTTTCCTCTACCCTATTCCGGCCTGAGCCATAGATATCTTAAGACCGCACTGTTAAACATTTTGGAAAAGTTCCTTGAGATATCCAGTAATGTTTTAGATAAATTTTAATATTTACAGGTATTTCCACTAATCCTGAAAAAAAAAAAAAAAAGCACCGAGAGATTTCTTTTGCGTTATTGAAAGTTCTAGGTTTCCAGTTTACAGTGTGATGTTCGCAGAAAAAAAAAGTTTCTTATCGTAACGAAACTTGCAATTCTGATCAAGTGTTCGCTGCCGCCATTTTCGTTACTAATTTTAGCCGAAATAGGGAAAATTCTCTGTGAATTAATCGACAAATGAAAAAGTGATGAAAACATGGCGCAACTTTATGTTTTGCTGGGTTCGGGTACGTACTTCTGACCCTCTATACAGTTTTGATCTAGTGTATTCTGATAACTGGCAGTTTAGTACAGTCGGTAGAACGCTAGAAATCTAACTGAATAATCCGTGTTCAAATCTCTCTTCCGACTTTTCATCTGGCTTCTTTTGCTGTCAGTATTCGTGAAAACTTAGTGATAGCTGGTTTTTATTAGCAAAGTACTCGGAATTTACAGTCAACTAAGGTTGTCTAGCTTTTTCCAGGAATCTTTTGGAAAGTTTTTGAGAGAGCATAAATGAGTTCAATTTCTAATTCAAATTGCATATTGTTTTAGCAGATCCCAAAAATGATCCTCCTCTAATTTCGATTTGCTTATCCGTCTAATAACTCAGGCTAGCGCCTTAACCAAGCAGCTGGAGACAAACTGATCTCAGATTCGGGCTCAGGAACCTAAATTTATTCGGCCGTTTTAAAAATGGAAACTCTTAAACTGGCAGGTTCTTTTCATTTAGTTAGTCTTCTCCATTATAAGATGTCACAATAGTGCCTGACTCACAGTAAGTAAAAAAAACACTGGCGTAACAGGTCTATAGGGCCTGAGCCTGCCCCAACGCCATCTGTCCATGTTTGGTGGAACTACGTCCACCTGAGTAACGGATGTGTGGTCAGCACTGCGCGTACCTAACCACGAACAGGCGTATCAGGGGCTTACCAGACCGAGTGTGGCCGTCACGTCTTTATTCACATGACTCCCCAATTTGCCTCACGACACTGGGTGGACGCCGAAATGTGGGACTCCATCCGGGAATTGAACCCGGGACCACGCGGACATGAATCAACGCTCTAACCACTAGACTGTGGATCCCCTGACTGACAGTAAGTAGAGATAAATTAATTTCAGATCTGAATTCCCTAGGCCAAATTTATTCGATTGATTTTAATGTGGCGACTCTAGTGCTGGTAACGCCTCCTTATTTGGATAGCTTTCTTAATTAAACACACTAAATTCAAAGAGCGGAATTCCGCTCGATTTGAGCGGAATATTTATTCTTTTGACACCGGAAAGAGGGACCACTCTTTTATAGTAAATTTTCATCGGAGAATAGGTGATAAAGTTTCACTCGAAAAAACATAGGAAGTATGGTAGTCCATTTCAATGGGAACGTAAACATATTTTTTAGGGGAATTTCCATCTATTGAGATAAAGTTCTCATCTTTTGAACACGAAAACGATACAATAAAATGTTCAAAATGTAAAAGGATGCGAAAGGGGGCATTTAATCTAAGAAAGAAAGAAAAGTAATGTATTTATGAACGAAAAAGGATATTAAAGAAAAACTTTATCTCGGGAAGATTTGAACTCGGTACCTTCCGGCCAACTATTAACGCCTTAACCCCTCAGCCAGCTGTCCAACTGCGAATGGTTTCTTTCGTCTCGTGAGGTACTTTAAAACAACGTTCAAAGATTTCTTGTACACATCTTACTCGTTACGTCTTCTGGTGTTTTTTTTTTTCACTGAGAAAAGTTTTCATGTGTCCTGGTGTTATTTTTAACTAAACGCAGTGCGATAAATTTCACAGTATGGCTTCGTCTTTCGATAACCTTCGCAGTAATAAATGACGGAAAACAAACTTGATGAGGAGCCATGATACATTGTAAACCACTCTAAAAAAATATGACAAATAAACCACTCTAAAGAGAAGAGAAATCGCTCTTTCAAGTTAGAAGAATAAATTACGTCCAAAAACATCGAAATTCCATCTAGAAAGAGCACATTTTCCATCCAAAGCGATAGCGCTTCTTTGAAAACCACTCTTTTTGATTGAAAATTCCGCTCTAAAAACAGTGGTCCCTCTTTCCGCTATCAGAAGAGTAAATATTACGCTCTTTTGATTTAGTGTGAAGAATTCACTCTGGTTTCACTATATTGCAATGTTATCGGGTCCAACCTAAGAATATATATATACCTGCTTGTGCTTGTTAGATATTAATTTTCACGTTATTTTGGAATAATTTTCTAATATAATCAAAGATAGTTTTATACCATACCGTAGTGAATCTCTTACTGTAGCATGAGGTACTCCTGTTTTACGATATGCTTTACTAGATCCACGTTGCTTTCTCTACTTCACATGCTATACAATTATGAATTGTATTACGTAACAACCAGTCCTGCTTTACTACTTTCTGTAGTCTGGTTTTATTTCATTGGTTTCGGATTAGTTAAAAAAAAACTACTAGTATTTTTTTTTAACTACATAGTTTTGAGTCTTTCTTTCAATCAAATTCCTTCTAACAGTATTTTCCGATAATGATATGATCAGTAACGAATCGTGTAGGACGGTCTCCTTCGAATTAGAGTGGTCCAAATTATTCTGATAATTTTTCATACTAGGGAAAACATTGGTCAACAAAATAAAAGAGTCACAAAAACTTTTTCGAAAATGAGTATGAAACATATATGTTCTTTTCGGGGGGAAGGGGGGGGGGGGCAATGAATTAAAAATTGACCTCCCTTTGTCGCTATTACCCACCATTTTGTCATACTCATAACCGGTATGGATATTTCATATTTGAAACTGCAGAAAATCAAAAGTCACAGAACAGCCTTGTAGTTCACAAACCGTCAAGAAAATGAAGAATCGTAGTATACAAATGTGGAATCGTGTGAAAATGCTTCATTTTGAAGTAGATAACCAACGTGGCCGCCATATTGAATGGAAGTCATTTTATTTTAAAATTGTAAGTGTGTCGTGTTACATATCGATCAACACGAGAATGTTTCCAGAAAGCCATTTTCATGTGTCAGATTTGACCTAAGTATTACGATCTTAAGGGGCTGATGAATAAATGAACACCTCTAGTGCAAGTTTTCAGTGAAGATAACTCAGACGCCGTAACAGGTAGGTCAAATGTAATACCTGGTATGACTTTCTGGGAACATTCTCGTAAAACTGTGGTAAACTTTATTTTATATGGGCCAGTCTAGTAACTCTTTGACTTCGGCCCGTCATGATTATCCGTCACGTTCTAGTTAAAAGACACCCATGACCCTGCCGGGACTCGAACCCGGGACTTTCGAGTCGTTGGCCTAACGCCTTAGATCTCACGTCTACCCGCGGTCGGGGGAACATTCTTGTGTTGTTTGATATGTCACACGACCCACTTGTCATTTGGAAAAAAATATCTTCATCCAATATGGCGTATTTCAAGATGGCCACCACATTTATCATTTATTCCAAAATTGTCACCTTTTCCCACCATTCTATTTGTGTACTACGATGCTTCATTTTCATGATGGTTTGTGAACTACAAGGCGACTTTTTACTCACATGCATGCAACACGTGCATGCAATTTGTGACAAAATGGTACAGGATAGGATTTTTTAAAATATATATTATTTTCGCAACTTCAGCACACCGAAATACAGCCGACACACCTGAATTTAAGAAAAAAAAATCGTATTTTCATTTTTGACCAGTGTAATCGACGGATATCGAAAGATTTAATGAACAGATATCCAAGGAACGAAGGTTTTCAAGTCCTTTCATTTCTGAAATAAATGCATATACCGTACAAATCAAACGACTGTGGTCACGTAGTTTTGGTCATTGACTTTGGGAAAGTGCTTGAAAGGCGGATCGAGTTCGAATACAAGTCACGCCGACCGATCATCCTCATTCAGAGTTTCCAGTGTTTCCTTTTTACCACTACACGAATGTTGGAAGTGTAGCGAGCATATAGCCCCATGCCGCTACCTTTTCCATTAATTTCTTTGAGTTATGTTGTATTTTGCTGTTGTATGTATCTTGGGTGTTCTGCTCAGAGACAGGGTAATGAATAACGCGAAGGGCGGACAAGGTTAATCAATGGTGGTTTGCCATTGCCTTCTATGAGATAAAGATGACGTTCTACGGACAGAGCTAAAAGTGGGTCGCCAGAAATGAACCGAACATAGGTGACTCGGTCCGAAACTTGATCCGAATGACCCGGTCTGGGAAATTCGGCGTTGTATTTTTTCGTGCTCTGGGGGTAACATCTTCGGTCCTAGCCATCCCTGAAAGAAACACTGTTCAAATGGAAGGAAATAATGAAAATCTCTGCTTCGTACTACAAAGAAAAAAATAGCTGTGTTAATTCAACACAATGCGGTGTCCCAGCGTGACTACCTTTTTGTGTGTTAAATCAACACAACACACGGTGTTGATTTAGGTATTGTGAGAAAAAAAATACGGCTGCAGCTAGATTTGAGCATGGGTTGCTCAGTTAGAAGTCGAGCGTCTTACCGACTTTGCTAAATCGTCAGACGAAAAGAGCACTAAATTGAAGCAATATAGAGGATACAAAAATGTTGCTGAATCCCAAACAAACAAAGTTACTCTCACGACTTATACCATGATTTAATCACTTTTACTTTGGTCAATTAGGAATCATAATCCCTATTCATTGAGAATATGTTCAATTTCTATGAAAGCCATCGCAGCATTTGACATGTTGTTACGATAAGCAGTAATGATGCTCAAGTGTTTGGCTGTCGCCATCTTGCTTGCTAGAAGTGGTCGGGTTTCGATCCAGTGACCACAAGCACACTTGTCAGAAGCTCTTGCCACTTAGCTACGAAGGCAGTTGGTATTTCTTGCTTTCCGAATGATATCTATAGCTAAGGTTTTACTGCGAAGGAGGTTAATCATTAAAAGGTTTTTTTTATTATATTACAAGGAATGTCTCGTGAAAAAAGGAGAGATACGTTTGCTACAATGTAAAGATTTATACCTAACTTAATTTCTCTTTCCGCCAATGCAATCCTTGCCGTTCTCGGTCCACCAGTGAACTGTTTACTGTTCACAGTGTAAATGCAATATAAACACTCAAAATGGCGGAGCTTTAAGTGACAAGCAAGTAACGTTACTCCTGTTACTGGATTATAGAATATCCAACTAAGGCTTAAACTTCATCCACAAAAGTACGTAACCGCAAAATTGCCTGTTTAGCTTACACTTCCGATTAGAAAATGGCCGAGTTTTAAGCGTAAAATAAGTTGAACGTTCATGGACAAATCACTTTGGCCAGTTTCAACCCATTTTCAGTTAACGTTAAGCTATTACAAAGGAAATGTTTAACTATATAATGGAGTTAATTTTACAAATCTTTCCACTAAATGGCTTACACTATATCCACGTTTAAGAGTAAATACAACAAAACGCTAATTTTCGACTTTAATTTCTCCATAAAGCGGAGCAACTTTCATCCAATTCGTGTTTCCACTTTTTACAGTGTAGAATATTCTCAATGAATGGGAATTCTGGTTCTCAGCTGACAAATAGGAAGTGATTAAACCATGGGATAAGTCGTGCAAGTAGGGTTCAGAAACACATATTTGATCCTCTACACTGTTTAAATTTATAGTGTAGTTGTTTCATTCAAATGTTGTTCACTAAATATCGTTTGCATCTAGTGCCTTTTCTGTCTGACTAATTAGCCAAGTAGGTAAGATGCTCGACTTCTAAATGAGCAACCCATGTTCAAATCTCACTGCAGCCGTATTTTTTTTCCACAGTACTGAAATCAACACCGTGTGTTGTGTTGATTTAACACACAAAAGTGGTAATCACGCCGGGACACCGCATTGTGTTGAATTAACACAGCTACTGTTTGCAGTGTACGGGTTACTTGGTCTAAATCAGATCACCGGGTCAGCCCGAGTCCAAAGCCAAGACCCGGTGACCCGTTCCAACTCTGCTTACGGACGGGATTTAAAATTTAAAGTGGGCTTGGAACCGCTTGTGTTCCCATCAGCTATCAAACCTGTGATCCTCTGATTACAAAACAGGGAGTGTTACTACTCACCCAACATGGACACGAAAATAAATAATTACACCTGAAATTATACTAATTCTACATAAAAATCTAAATTTTCGGGGAGGACGGATCCTACCTGCGTTCCTTCCTATAGCTAAACGTAATACAATTCTTTGAAAATCTTTTTAAAAAGATAGAGAAAATAATTAGTGTGTTCTCAAGTATTAGCCCCTGGGTATACTTAACTATTTTGTTTTGTCTTGAGAAAAGAAGCATAACCTTGAATTTGAGAGATGCTATCATCTTGTTCTTCCTGTGATAATTATCATTATGAATTTGTCATTTTCAATGTGTAATTGTAACGTCAGCAGGAGCAAACAAATTACTTCTGTTGCCCCTTGTTTTTTTCTTGCTACCATACATCTCTTGACTTCTTTTTTCTTTGTGACGTAACGTTTTCGCAGCGCTTTCTTGAGCCAGTACCACCTTCTGCTTTCTCAATATAATTCATCCGAGATTAACTCCCACCAACTTTTCATTAATCTGAGAAAATAGTTGAACTGTATTTCCTGCCATCTACGATATTTCTTTTCAATTCCGTGATCCTATCGAGCAACGATAATTGCATAAGATATGGCTGCTAATTTCCATTTCATTATATCATCACCATTTAGTTAAAAAAAAAGTTAAGGTTTATTTCGTCGACAAGGACTATCCCATACATTGTTATTTATACCGTACTGTTTTATTGTGTTAACTTCCTTAAGTGCGGTACGGGTATGGAATCCTAATGAAAGAAAAGAGTGTGGCCTATATTTTGTGAGTTCACTTGTCACGTATTTTCTCTAATTGTAATTGCGTAAAATGTTTGTCCTTGATCTGGGATTTATCTACCGGATTTCCTGTGCTGTACTGTAATAAAATGCTTTGTAGTATATCCTGATCAAGAGAACTTTAAGGAATAAAACTATTATCATCATCAACACTGGTATACTTACAGCGACAGGGCCTTCAAGTCAGGTTAAGCCGTCTCCATTCATCTCCACTTGCTTCTTTTCCTGCATTACCTTCCTTAAAAAACAAAAACACTGAAACTGCTGAACAAGACTATATTATTCGTAAAAAATAAATTACACGTAACGTTTCGACCTTCTAGCAAAGATCCTCTTCAGACATACACTGT
>JAGDQP010004287.1:56068-84059 GCA_022664845.1 Lepisma saccharinum
ATAACACCCTATATATATATATATATATATATATATATATATATATATATATATATCGGATCTGAAAACACTTTCCATCGAACGCTAAATACAAATATGTGAGTTATTCCTCTTGTGTAGTATAATCGTTATGTTTTTTATATAAATTGCTGTGTTATGTGTTGTTTAAAATTTAATTTCATGTTATTTAGTTTGTAGTAAAGTTATTTAGTTTGTAGTGAAGTTATTTAGTTTGTTGCATTGTTATTTTGTTTCTGTCTAAAATGGCAACTCAAGCTGTATCTGAAACTTAATGATAATAATAATAATAATAATAATAATAATAATAATATATATATATATATATATATATATATATATATATTACACATGCTATCTGAACAAGGTCGTACAGTGCGCATCACTTATGTAAAGGCCCATTCCTTCTCTAATCATCATAATCACAGACCTTCTAGCTAAAAACGCTACCCAAATTAATAATACTACTCATATTCTATTTTGGACCGATTTATTAGAAAGAGTAAAAAGAAAAATTCAAGAACATTACACAAACTGGATTCATGAACATCCAATTCTATCTACCCAAGTTAATAAACCTCATATCCAACTAGAAAAACATAAGCCATGGTTTCATAGAAATTAATCATGTCGTCAGGTAGTAGTACTCATCAATAGACTACACTCCCAACACATAATGACCAAAGCTCATCTTTTTAAAATTAATCTAACAGACTCTGACTGCTTAAATGACAACTCTTCAGCAATGCCAACCATTTTTTTTTTAATGTAAAAAAATATGATAAAGGTCGCAAAAACTTACTAAATTCTCTCAAACGAACAAAAACTCCCTTACCGTATTCTATCCTCTCTTTATTAGCATGTCCACAAAGTCAAATGGGGTACATTTTGTTAAGTTTTCTAAAAAAAAAAAAAAATCAATTATCAAATCTAAATATCCCAACCTCATACTCTTCTGGTAGTTCCTTTCCTTAAAACTTGATCAAATCTTCAATAACTTTAACTTCAACTCTAGAATACCACTCCCACTTATTTTCCTTTTAGTTTAATGGAGTTGCTTTCAGCAGATCTCACGTAATATATTACCAGAAAGAAGAACAAACTTCCAATATTTACAAAGAAAACGATATTGGTCTACCAATTAAATCATTATTAAAAAGAAAATATCCCACGAAAATCTACATACAATTTCAAAATTTCAAACAAGTTTGAGACAAGACGTCTCTCTGTCTTCATATATAAAGAAGGAATACATCAAATAAACCTAGTTAAAAGAAGAGATGAATTCTTCTTCGTCAAATGCATCAAATTAGGGTATCTAGGTACCCATATCAAGAAAGCAAGCAAGCAAGAAGTATAAAATCAGTAGTTCAAAGCTATATCATTCTTATGACTCTACTGCTCAATAACAATGGATGAAATTCTCTATAATTATAGTGAAAATATGAGAAAACATAAGTGATATTCTACCTACCTTCTAAAAGTGAATCTCTCTATAAAACGTAAGTGACTCCCATTTTATCCAGTTACAATTCATAAAACTTTCAAGCGATTAATGAAGGCGTCCGGCGTCCACCCAGCGTCGTGAGGCAAGTTGGGGAGTCCCGTGAATAAAGACGTGACGGCCACATTCGGTCTGATAACCCCTTGATACGCCTGTACGCGCAGTGCCGACCACACAGCCGTTTCTCAGATGGAAGTAGTTCCACCAAACATGGACAGAAGGTGTTGGGGCAGGCTCAGGGCCTGTAGGCCTGTTACGCCAGTGTTTTTTTATATCAAAACTATTAAATACCAATGATACAATTAAATTGGGCCATTTAAAATGTCCATAACCTACTAATGAGATAAGGCGGGTGAAGAAGATACACAAGAAAGAAGATTTTCTTCTACAGTGGCATCTTAGTACTCTTCTCAAGAAAGAAACTTAACCACATGGACAAACACTAGTCAGACCAGATTAATACAGTAATAACAGTCTGAGAATATAATAATGATCCTCAATTGCGAAACATATTGACACCACGTATCTTTAAAGGTAGCCATGGTAGATTAAGTTTTGTTCCGTGGGAGAATCCACATGAAAATGACAGCCGTTTGTAGTTCAAACTCGCTGCTTAAGTAGTAAAATATTATCTTGGAATTTCTTACTGTTGTTCCTCATTATTGTAACAAGAATCGTATAATTATGATTCATCTGAGTTTCAACTAACTTTCAAACGTAAATTTTAATCTCCATTGATGCTGTCAAGGATAGAACGTAATGAGATTTTAATGGCCCATAAATATCTATATATAATTTCTGCTTGAGATGGGAGATATTTCTATGGAGTCCTGGACCAGATTTAAACGAGCAACAAATCTTTCTTTAATTTTTGAATGAGTATTAGTTATTTCTTTTTTTCTGTTATATCCATAACTCATTTTCACACGAGAAAACTTTGCGGAAGACATCCGGTTTTGGTGGCATAAAACATTAGATTCAGTTTAACTGAAATGTTAATACATGTACCTTTTTTCAACTATACCACTTCTTCTTTGGCTAGCGACGATAAAGCCTGTGAACAGTGTTGCCAAAAGTAACATCTTAAAAGTATCTAACAGCAATATAAAAGTAGGTAAGACCCTATCTGTTCAGTGTTACAATTAGGCGTGTTTGTCGCTGGAGCATACACAAAAAGTAACTAAATTCTGATGCACACGATAGAAAAGTGAGAAAATCTTTGGTAGCTAAAGTATTCAAAATAGCTAGGTTTAGCTACAAAGTAGCATATTGGCAACACTGTCTGTAAAGAATATTTGAAACAAATATTAATTTGTGTTACATTGTTCGACACTGCTCAGAAACTATGATGTAGAATATATGAGGGTCATTTTAAAAGTAAGAATCGTTTGCATATAGGCGTATTTAAACGCAAGTTGATGGTTTGCTCTAAACTCTGGTCGAGAATGTGTCTTAATGTGTTTATAACTGTCAGCTCCGAGTTTGTCTGTGCATCAGACGCAAATTTTAAGTAGAATTTCAATAACTATCTCGATCGTCAGTCCCACCAATTGTGAGGTATTAGGGAAGGTAGCGACAGGATTTATTTCTTGGTACCATTCCGACCTTCGCTTGGTGGGACTGAGGAAAGTCCCGCCAGGGTATCCGGCGTGAGCGGTATTCGAACCCGCGCGTCACTGCTTATTGGAAGTCAGCGACCGTAACTACTAGACAAGGCCAGAACTAAACGTTTTCTACATGGAAGAACTCACATCTGGTGAACAGGGTCCCAGGTTCGATACCGGATCGTGCTATGTGGGTTTTTGTGGTAGATAAATACTGTGTGCGTTGGTTTACTTGGGGTTCTCCAATTTCCTCCCGCGTTCTTCATTCTACCAATTCTCCCTTCATCATCCATTCGACCTGAGTCAAAAATTGCCTAAGGCCTTAAATAAAATTCAAATGGAAGTATTAACATCTTGCCGATACCTGTACACGTCCCCTTTTTCAGTAAAAGGTTGCAGTCTTTCTACATTAAAGACCAAACATAAGGAAAGTTAACAAAATTGGAGCCACTCAGCCCCGTGATGTATGGAAAAAGTCGCTAATTTCGGATCTGAATTCGGGCGGTGTCTGAGATTCCAGACTTGTTCACGCTTGACATTCCAATTTGGGGTTTATCATTTTTTTCCTCAGTCCCATGAAGTGAGTGCTGGAATTTAAATTGTATTTATGGCCTTTAGGCATCTAAGGCTCAGGCCGGGATAGGGGAGGGGAAAGGATGATGGATGTCTATATGGAAAGTCCCATTCAGGTATTTGCCTGGTGTGACTGAGGAAACACCTCAGTCAGGAGGGTCGGCCGCTGGAATCGAACCCACGACCTCACGAATGCTACGACAACGCTCTACCACTGAGCTACGGCGGCTCGGTGTGAATCCTGGAGGAGAACAAAGGTTCTCTCTACTACCTTCTCCGTTTGTTTCCTCAGAACGTGTGCTTACATAGGACAATCGTCCATAGACTTTGACAGGCTTAAACCATACGTACCTCTACAGTTCACTCATATAAATTAATGTAATGTATGAAATAATGCAGGAATTATTGATATTTCAAAAAAAAAATTAAAAAAATGAATGAATATATTTATTTCCTCCCAGACCATGGAGTATTTGCTTGCCAGGGCGAAATAAGGTTACGATAATTTGCGTGAGAAAAATTATTTCAACCAACACGCCTTTTTTATTTCTCGAAATGTACACTCAGATTCGTAGAAAATGGCAGATGGAATCATTTTCAGTCCGAAAGTTGCACAATCGGCCACTAAGGTAATACTGGACAAACACAACATACAACACGTTTATTATAGATTAATATCGAATACGAGCCCTATATTGTCATATTCTACTAGTTATTGAACTTAAATAATGTATCCATCGGCCACTTTCCGTGAATAAGATTGTACTATGAGCAGGATTAATTGAGTTTGCTGAAATAAATTAAAGCTTCCAGTGACATTTTTCCTTTCACTGAAGAAGATAAAAGGCTAAGTTGGTTTAAATAACCACAAATCATGCGAATTGATATAAGGGGTCCAGAAGCAAAGAGACATAAGTGACATTGACGAATAAAAATGTTCGAGGTTATCTTTTATATATAATCCTAAATATATGAGACACAAATTTGTCATATTTTGTATACAGACACATTAGAGTCTCAGGTTTCTTTGTACAAATTTTGTGTCACATATAGGCGTACGTATTTCGGATTCTATATAAAAGGTTACATCTTACATCATTTTAATTCGTCAATGTCACATGTATTTGGCTTTTGGAGTTGGCATATAGAATGACACGTAGCGTACTCCATAACCATTGATGACTAAATAATGTGGAAGTAACGTTAAAGCTAGTTGTTTCATTCACTTCACCTTATTGCTTGAAGAATTGCGGATTTTTCTAATCTTAAGTAAACACAGTGACGTAGTAGGTTTTAATGACTTTTATTTTGGAAAAAGATTTCACTTCCAAATTTGGAGGAGAGAGTCTTGAAGTTTGTACTACAGAGTACACACGAGAATCATTTTCCGTGGACGGTTCCAGCGTCATAATTGAATTGAAATCAGTCCTAATGAAGCTGAGCTACTTCAGCGTCCGTAGTAGCCATAGTAGCCAACAGCGGCTGGGTAGTAAGCGCCGGCAAGACCGTAGCCGTAGTAGAGCTGTTCGGCGGGTTTCAGCTGTTCCTTGGGAGCCTGAGCAGAAACAGCCAAGATGGCGAAGAGGGCGACGAAAAGGATCACCTGAAACACAAAAGGAGAAAAGAACATTAATAATGATTGTGAAGTTCATTTGTGGAATTTTATATGCATTTGAACTAGTACTGCATTCAATTATTTGCGAGTCCTAGATTATTGACTCTTTTAGGGCCCCTATCCTCCTGTGGTCCTTAGGTTACTTACTATTTACTGACTTACGTTTGGCAGGGGGGGCCTGGGGTGCAGCTCCTTTACCCCCTTAATCCGGCTCTGATTTCATACTATTAAAGAAGCATAAATAAGTTCAAAGTTAAAAGGGATGTAATGCTAAATTTTTTGGTGGGTATACGCTGCGCTCATTGTAACGAAACCTCTCGCTTACTATCCCATTTACCTGGGTATTTCATAAATTTTAGATGGGTATACGGTGATGTCTAAAACATTGAGGCGGGTATACCCGCTTATACCCTCCATTACATCACTGGTTAAAACGTAGGATACACCCTATGACAGCATCCTGAAGTGTATATACACATACAGTACAGGTAGCGTGAACTTTTTAAACGGAGAAAGCTAATTCAAATGTAGAGGATCTGCCAGTTTTAGAGAAAACTTATATAAGGTGAAAGCAAAACGATCGAAATATTTGGTTGTCTGTTTATGCATGATGCACTCTTTCTTTTACTTTTTTTTAACCAAGCCATGTTTCAATAGGAACAATAATGTACATCCGTCATTCCAAAGTAACCAGAGATAACTAACTTTGTGTCATCCTTCTAGAGTTTTAAGTTGGAATTAGATTTTGTTCACAGGTGTACATTGGAAATAGTTACCTGACAACACAAGATAATAAAACTTGGCTTAATAAACAAATTCAAACTGTAAACGTACTGTACATGGTGTTGAGAAATTGTCACTGGCAAATTGTGTGGTCAGAAATAAAGACTGAAGAAATTGGTTCTGAGGCCTCACTTTGGAAGAAATCCACTTTTTAATACTTGTTAAGTAAAATATTGAGATACGAATAAGTAATGTTTGAAATACGAATCATGAATACGTGAAGCAAAGAATACAATGGTAACCCCTAAATTAATAAATAGTTATTTATTTAATTAGATTTTAATAGAAACTGTTTTATCATATATTTTTTTCCTATAGGATAAGGAGATGTATGTTCTCGTCATTCGTACCGATAATTAAATATATTGTTATTAACGTCCTAAACGAGTTTACAAACTATGACGGAATGTACAGTTTTCGTTAAAATGGGCTCCGAACCACTCCATTCAGTGGATCCCAACCGGTCTTAAACCCGATACTACGACACAGAAAGCTAGCATACTGTCCATTCAGCCATTCGGGTTCTCGTACCTGTGGTTTGTGCCGGAGATTCAATGTCTCCTGACTGGCGAACAGTATCTTAACGCATCCCAGAATGTTGCCATTTTCACTTGAGGTTTTCCTGATTTCCCTCAGTCACACCTGACGAAGGATGGTATAGTATCTTGGATTTAAGGGTAGGACGTTACCGCTTCTTTTTGTCCCTAATGAACAGAGCAGCTTATTGACAAAATGGTAGTTGATGCGTTTACGCCTTCGTTTTATTGAAGTTGCACCTCTGGTCTTTAGTGAGATTTACAGGCAAAATCAGTTTCTATTGTCAGAGATGCGTCCCTTAGCGAGCACCTCTTCTGGAGAAAGATACAACCAAGGTCTTTTCTTTCATGTCACGTGTTGGCATTCGTTTGGTGAGACTGAACCATAATTCGCCATCTTCGTCAATATTTGGTCGTCCATCATGCTTCAAACCTTACAAATCTGAACTTTGGGGTTTAACTTGTTGTGAAGCTCATAGCCTTACTATTTTAGTTTTAATATCTGAACTCTTTTCTATCATATGCAACTTTTCACATTCCTATAGGGACGATGAGTGACAAGGTTAGAGAAGAACAAATTTCTTACAACGTTTTGCATATAGAAGGATACGGATTTTTAAAAAAAATAATTATAGTGTACTAACGTATGTAATTTCTCATGCAAAAACATATGTTTTGCGAAGTAATCGTAAAACTATTTTAGAGTAGAGGACAAGTTAATTTGAATATTTGCAATTATACGTTGCAATATATGAATATTTGCAAATCAAACTAGAATTTGGACAACACTTTTCATTATAAGATTCGTTTTAATGAACCTTTGAGCACCCTATGCCTATAACTCGTGTTTAACTTTCTGACTTTGTCTATTCGAAAAAGGAAATGCCCATGATCTTATTTCCAAGTATCATCCTGGCATTTACCTCATGAAACAAAAGGAGAACCGGGAAATCTGGGGCGTGAAGCAGGACAACAACCCGGACTACCTTCGAAGTGCGAAATCGCATGATGCGAATAAACACAGAATGCAAGCAAATTATTCTCACTTTATAAGGAGGACATAATCAAGTGCTAATCATTGGTTTGGTCGGTCCGTTTTTTTAAAGAAGTCCTTTCTCACAACTCACTTCGGCAGTGGTCTATTTCCGCTGGTCTAAAACAGCTAAGAAAAGCTGTAAGAACTGAAGACAAACAAACAAATCAGTAACGGTAATTGCTAGAAATAGAATAATATCCAACATGAAAATAGGAAATGAGAAAGTAGAACAGATATTGGGGAAATAATATAAGTGAATATGTTAAGTATGAAACGGCCTGAGCCATCAGTTCAATTCAATGAAGTGTGCAAAAGAAATGAAGGCAAGAAGACTATTGGCCAAAGGAGATCCACAAAGAAGAAGAAACTTTTCTGTAGACAGAAGAAAAGATTGATTAAGGCGAAATCCTAGTAGGTTTTTACGTCACTTATTCAAATTTGAGTACAGGTAAAAAAGAAAATAACTTTCGTGAAGTAAAGCTTGTTTCGTATTTCGTATTAGTATGTCCTAAACGTGCATTGACATTAGTTTGAAGTTACTGTTCACATTTCTTCTTAATAATAAGTACCACTATTGAAATACGAAAACAAACTTTACTTTACGAAAGTTTTTTTTTTTTTTTTTTTTTTTACACACACTCAAACTTTGAATATTTGATGTAAAACAAAAAGAGGCTGGAAACCCTACTTGAATTCCACTTAATAAATGTTTTGTATGAGACCGAAACAAAGTTTATATGAAGCAGTGAATAAATTTGGAAACCTTTAAAATATGGATATGAAGAAGATAAATGATCAACTGGCCACGGATACGTGATAAGGAAGTGCTGAAGAGACTAGACGAAAGGCGAGCAATAATTGAGATGATAAAAGAAGATGAGAAAAAGAACTAGTGAGGACATTGCATACTTTTCAATGCAGATGAATCATTTGAGGGGGAAAAGAGGAAGAATACGGATGCCATTTCATAACAATATTAAGGAAGATGAATCGTACGTTAAGATAAAGAGAAAAGCACTAAGATCTGGATGAATGTGGAGGGCTTAAGAATCTTCAATACCTTTGAGGACTAAATTTGATGTTTTTCTGGATTTTCTCAAAACCAAATCACTTTATCGAGAAAGTAAATTAAGGAAGAATTCTATTACAATTTATTGTATTTCGAGGGAAAGAACTATTAGTTACCACCATTTTATCAACATATTTACCATTAATAAAACAGTGTTAACTGTCAGCTGAATGAAATAGTAATTAATTGTAATTTTATTATGCTAATTACTCTTCACAAAATAGTGATAATTAATTGCCCTTTTCGTCGAAATACAAGAACTAGTAACAGAATTCTTTCTGATTGGTTTCTGAGAAAACCGAGAAAAACAGCAAAAGGGAAGAACCGCAAATGTATTAAAGACACTTAAGGTTCATGTAAAGCAACGATCTCCAACAAAAGATGGCAGCACTACCTTCGTATATGCCTAATGTATTTTTTGTCGTTGCTCCTACAAATTCAAGCCTAGAGAGTTCTAAGTTTCAGATATGAAAGTTCTTAACCAATTTAAGACTTCAATCAATGCCGATTTTTCATTTTCGTTTTTTTCACGATTGAAATCGCGTGATTGTTGTTGTGAATATAAAAACCTATAACAATCAAGTTCTTTCAGCAATGCAAAAAAGAAAATTAAGAATTGGCATTGATCGAACTCTTAAATTAATTATGAACTTCCTTCCGTGAAAGTGAGAACTCTCTAAGCTTAAATTTATTGGAGCAGCATTGAAATTTCGTGCAACAATAAAAATACATTAGACGTATACGGAAGTAGTGCTGCCATCTTTTGTTAGAGATCCTTGCTTTACATTAACCTAAATGTGCCTTGAACATCTCGCTCTGAAAGAACACTATTGATAATGCTATGATTGAGGTATCAAATGAAGTGCTAGTCCTTGACAAATTGATTGGGTCATCACTAAGCTTCAAAGAAATTGAAATATATATATCAAAGAAATTCTCTGGCACAACTCATCAACACGTGACTAAAACAGATTCAAATTACTCGTGGAAGGAAGGATGTGCAGTCAAGAGGACGACTCAAAGGACTTATTTCGAAAATCACGCTATGTTTTTATGTATCACTAGGTGATTGCTGGCATGATATCTTGTTGGTTGTGAAGATACTTTCTAATGTCGATATTGGAAGATTCTCAGAAAATTGATTTCGTTATTAAAAGAATGAAAGAAGATATGTTTCAGCGCATTCTTTGAAGTTGGTTGACTTCAAGTTGTTCTAGTGGATGTTGTTGCAAAGCAGAATGAAATCCAATACTTACC
The DNA here is from genome assembly GCA_022664845.1 of Lepisma saccharinum. Taxonomy (NCBI): domain Eukaryota; kingdom Metazoa; phylum Arthropoda; class Insecta; order Zygentoma; family Lepismatidae; genus Lepisma; species Lepisma saccharinum. Next base: position 66,064 of record JAGDQP010004287.1, read on the forward strand.
AAGTATTTCATGCTGGCGGTTTGATTGCTGCTGATGATGCTACCTGTAGTTCAGCTTGTCCACTGTTGGAGAGCGCTTCCTTTATATACATAAATCTCCCCCAAAATACACACAATCCCTGACCTTCAAGATCAGAGCTGTTTCCGCGTGCATAGAAGGGTGTGGTCCTTCAAAAGGACTAGTATTACCACCTATGGCGTTCGTGACCATGAATTAATACTTTTTTTTTTGCTGCAAGTCCCATTATTATGTACTTCGATCATGCTTAGTTGTTGTTGGATGCGTTGCTGCATGGAAAGTCTTCATGCAAAGATGAAATTCGTGTTTTCCTTCAAGTTCCTTACAGCTGTGTATTTCCAGACGTCTAGAGATCTCCCTAATACTCGTAACCTATGTATAAAAAAGATTATTTTATTTACCAAGGTTGATGGTGGTGTTTTATTTATAGTTTTGCTCAAAATTTGCAAGATCCCATAGTTTCATAAACCGGAACTCTGAATCTTAAAGCAAGGCCTATAGCAATTGGATGCCCCCTCCTTTACCAATCTACACAAGAAATGTTTACGTTTTTGAAGACCTTCAAGGGATGCGTATTCCTTCTTTAGGAAAGTGAAAATGAAAATTGGCAATAAAATTGTTACTTCAAATGGTGCGATGAATAACAATAAAGCAATAAGGATTTTAGAACTTGTTTTCCCGCCAATATACTTAACATTCTTAGCCGTTTGCATTAGCTTGTTTTATTGTTAAGTGGAAATCGAATAACAATTCTGTAGCACACCTACACCAAGTTGCCGTGACTCAGTGATTCCGGTCGCGGATTTCGTATTAGCACTGAGAACTGTCAGCAATACTGACTGAGGTTTTCGGTTTTCTCCTCAGTTTCACAAGGTGAATGCCGATATGGTTCCTCAACAAATGTCCAGGTTGTTGTCTTCTCTTTCCGTCCTCCTTGAAAGGGATATCGCTTAGGGACGGTAGTTTAAGTCATCTGTCCGTTTGGACAGAAATAACAAAAGCACGAAATAGCCTACATATTTCATTCCTTCCTCGTCGGTGGAGGACAGCCTGATTCAGGGAGGTCTAAATGGGCCGCAGCCCAGGGCCCCGCCGAAGTAAAATAGTTACGCTTACGACCACAGGGGATAGGTAAGATAACAGGGACCCTAACAGAAGCCCAGGGCCCCTAAATAGCTTATTTCAGCACTGGTAGAGGATCGAGTTTGGGTTTGCAATAAAGTTGCATTTTAGTTCAAATCGTCACTATAATCTTCGTAATTATCAGGCTCCTCCTTCTGTTTCTCCCATTTCTATATACGAAAGCTATTGCTAACGTTCTCACTTTTGGTACAGCCGTCTCGGCCTCGATCCTAGTGAGGACTTCCATTAACGCTGTTTTAACATCATCGTGATATTAATTAAGAAGTTATTTGAATTTAGAAGTAACGGACTCCTATCTCGGAAAAAAGGATAAAAAGACGATACGAAGTCGTTGCGCTGACCAAATTACAACTTCGTTGAACGGAAGCGGCATAGCAAGTCAGAAACTTATTTATTTAAGCTGTCGAGCCAAACAGTTTAGTTTTAATTTATGCATACTGCACTCCTTGTACACTTTAAATGATTCGTCTTTGTATCGTATTTATAGATTATGTGCACAGAATGACCTAATAAACTCCAGTGCTTTCATTGGTGCATAGAACGTTTTCAGTATACAGCGAAAGCCATAACACATGTACCAGTGGTGGATCCAGAGGGTGGGGGGCGCACCCCCTCCTCAGGAGATATTACATTGTTTAACAGCATTATTTCAACAATTTATCTTAGACGGTGCTTCGATTTATTTCCGGACAAATCTATTTAGAAATAACAAATTTTGGAGATACTGATTTCCATGCAATATAAGGAGGAAATATAAATGTATACTAAAACATACATTTTGTAGAGAAATATCGACAAGTTTCATACCCCTTCATGAAAATCTTGGACCCGTCCCTGAGGTCCTGACATACACTGTGTTCTTCGTAGCTCAGTTGGTGAAAGCAAAAAAGCTATCACTGAGGGTTCTATCCATGCTTTTGCCAAATTGTTTTTTGGTCCTTAGGTAAGATTGTGAAAATCCCTTATTAATATTGTTGTGTGAAAATGTGCACAAAATATCTTTAGAAATTTGAAGGTGAACAAATTATAGAAATCGTAAAAAAGTTAATCAGAAGTGCACGTTTTAGGTCCGTTGCAAGGATGTTCTAATATAGGATATGTGATTTTGCCAAGAATATGAAGCCAGACGTCACAGTATAGTCCCGTCCAGTTAGCCCACTTACTCCAATCAAAAAACATTGTTTTCGTTTAACAGAGATGCCAACAAGCTCTCCAGTTGTTCGCTAACCAATCAAGTACGTCGCCTTAGTCGATGCTCAGTTTTTTTTCTTCATTCTTTCTTTGCGCATGAGATAACTACAAACAAATCCTCTATTTAGAACATCCTTGGTCCGGTGATAGCAAAGGTGTATCAAAATGGACCTTATAATCATGCTCATGGTTTCTGTCCATACGTCCGTCCGTGTCCAAAAATTAAATCTCAAGAAACACAAGGTGTAGAGACGTGGCCCAAGTGTCGTTGGAAATGTATTGGCTACACTAACTCAGCGCCGCCGGAACAGTCTTATTTTTGCAGTAGTTCAGTGTTGCCAACCCTCTTTCTAATTATAACTTGTTCAAATTGCTTCCATTCAATTAGACCTATCTATGCCAAACTTGGCATAAACAGAATTCGACACAATAGGAAAGTACAGAGTTTTCCCGTACCTAATCTCTGCAGTTGTCAGTATTACCAACCTATTTTATAAAAATTAATACTTGCACGGCTAAAATGAAAGTTTCTGTGCAACCGAGCAGCCACGTAGGCAGATTTTTTTTTCGATGAGGGGAAGGGGGTCTGAAAAGCAAAGACACTTCATCAACAATACGATTGTACTCATAAGTGACTGAAGTTCTTCTGGACTAGTTTTCTTTGAGAAATATTTTCATATTGATATTCTCATATTTTAATGGCAAACCACAAAAAAATCATGACATTCCTGACTTTCATCACCAGTGGATGACTTGGGCAACTTGGGTCCGATGCTAAATCAGTTGAAGGGCCAATTTTCTTCTGAATTTTTGAGCTCGTTTACACAAACGAAATCTTTGAGTGGAGATGAATCAACGAGTTGATCAAATTAGATACTAATTTTGTTTACTCAAAGGTCTTGTATATGGTAACGTTGAAAAAAAAAATGTACCGAAAAATTGGTCGCTGTAGTAACCGGGAATCGAACCTGTAACCTTCCTACGGTGTGTCCTCAGAAAAGATGAGGATAACAGTCTATATACGAGTATGAATGAATACGCTAACAAATTCCAAGATTACAGCATTCGTTAACAGCCTTCAGCAGGAGGTTCCTGTAATCAGAACTGGAACGGGTCAAATTTTGGACCGGGTCACCGGATCTATGCTTGGGACTCGGTAACCCAATATTGATTTATTCAGGTTATAGAAACCGATAACCGGGTCAAGATTGGCTCAAAATTCGATCATCGGGTCGCTGGACCACAGAGTAAATCTAGCAATTTGGATTCAAACCAATTTGGTTTACCGGGTCAGTGGAGTGATTCGGGTCAAGAGCGGACCAGTCGGGTCAAGTTTAAGACCGGGTCGTCAGGTCACCTCCGTCCGGACCACCGGGTCAAAAGTGACCCGGATTCAGATCTGCAGCTAGAATTTTAGTACAATATTACGCAATGTTATCGATTGGTTACGGTCATGGACTGCAGATCTGCACTGGGCAGACAAGTTCAAATCCTGCTACAGAGCATTCTTATTTAATCTTTCAAAGGTTTCTTCTCAATTTCTTCTGAGTAAATCGCAGTCGCTAAACCCAAATCTGAAGTTAGTTTCTCTCAATCTGACTTCTCTCAAGTCCTACACTGTGTCCAAGTACTTATGTTGTTTCACTTTTCTGGAAGCGGTGAAAGTGTGAAGGACTTGTGCCTGGAACATTGTTGCCAATTTTCATGTACATTCGTAACAACGAGAATGCAGTTGCAGTCTGTCACAGTGAACTGAAACTGCCGAGCGTAGATGCGGCAACGTTGTAGTGTTTATTTCATGCTCGATTTTCACAACTTACCCAGCTTCTGGGAAAGCAGATGACAATTTTGTAAAAGAGCAACACGAACAAATACGAAGCTCTCCGATTGCGTCTGGATGTATTTCATTGGCTATCGCTCGTACGAAGATCACCTGCCATAAGCCTGTAAACAAATTATAGCTTGCATTACTACTGACGTATTAAATTTAAACATAGACATTTTCTTTCCGGAGGGCGAGGCAATAAACATCATCCAATAACAATCTCTTATATTTTCTCTGCCCACATACACCCTTTTACTGAAGATAATCGTCAAAATATGGAAATAATAAAGTAACTCGTGCGTACAGTCTTTTGTTGACGGTAACCGAGAACAAATCGATCGCAATAATATTTTAAAGGTGGTGTGGATTTGAAGCGGTGTATTATTTGTTCCCAGGTATGACGTCAATGAAATGTAAGTGAGCATGCAATAATATTGTAGAAAAAAAAAATGACAATCTTCTGGAATGACGTACAATAAAAGAGCCGATTTTATTTAAATTAGTTTTGTTAGGTTTCCGTGTGTGGATTGGGATATTTTCAGCTTTTGTTTTCAGAGTGGAATTTATAAGATTCGCGTGTGAATGTTGCATCCTGGTGATATTTAAAAATAAGTAATATTTCCATATTTATTGGTTTTAGAAGAAGGATTTTAAAGATATTCCCTACACTGCTCTTGCACCCACCTCGTTCTTTTTCTGAAAATTGCGAAATTACAAGATTTTTTTTTTCTAAGTGGGAAAGTTAGTATAGCAGTTATGATATGAAGTGATAAATGGGTTTTAAGGACTTACTTCAGCTGTAAAAAAAAAGAATAAACCTGCCCAGGATATGATTTTATAATGACAGGGCAGTGAAATAGGGTAAACCTTCCTGAAATTGACACTCCCAAGATAAATATATATATTTTTTAAAATTTAGCTCGAAATAGTTTGATGAAACTGATAGTGTTCTGGACGCATTGCTTATTGTTTCTTTGATGACTTCTGCACAAGAAACGTATCTTTTTTGTTATTGGTCGTGGTTAAGGTGATAATTTCAAGAAGACTTTGTTAAGTTACAAATTGAATCTTTCAAAATGTAAGCAGGTAAGCTAAGAACTGCACTCTCACTTTTCTCTAATGTTGTTATTGAAAGTGTTTTCCTTCTTAAGCAACTAGAAGGATGTTTAGAGACCCCTTAGCCTGTATCATTATGTGGATTATGCACCTGCTACTGCTACTATTTGAAGTCGCTAGTATTTTCACGTAGAACGTTACTATACAGGAACAGTGGTAGGGGTGCCAACTACTTGGGTCAGAAGTCCCAATAACAGGTACACGTCTTCGAAAACGTATAGTGAACAATAGGTAATTTAGCTATTTTGAAGAGAAAAAAAAATGTTGTGCATTTTTATTGTTTCTCTGTAAGATTAATTTCGGGAAAGCACTTAAGAGTTTACTGTTAGCCATGAACAGAAATATAAAGCAGCAATACTGTAGATCTGTGCTTCAAGTTTCAAAACGACAGTGCTCTAAAAATGCCAATGACTGGTACGTTTACCCTACCTTCCTAAAAGTAATTTATTCAATTACGAGCGGCTTGGGTCTGGAAATCCAGTAACTGGACTACTCAAATGTCATGTTGCATCGCTTATAATAATAATAATAATAAAAGAAATCACACCACTTTTCTTATCTATTTCCGTGAAGTACGTAAAATATTGAAGATGCCTATAACGAAGAAAATCGAACTTGACTTTTCTAACCTATTTTCGTTCAGTGTGTAGAATTTAAAAATTATGTAAAATGTTGAACAATGAAAATTAAAAATGCAGTCATTATAATGTTACAATTTCGTAAAGCAGGCAGGCAAGGCGTAGCAAAAAAAAAAAAAAAAAATACTTGCAGTCAAGATATGTTACTGTCCAACCTATGACGTCATAGGTTACGGGCAACAACATAACTAAGCTAAAAAATAACTTACAATAGGGAGATCTATCGCATTATATCAGAGTTCCATAGTTAATAGTTTACCTGATTTACAAAATTGAAATAATGTGTTATTGCTTTTCTTTAATTCTCAAAAATAAAAACAAATATAAAGTTTCTTTCGAATCTAAATGCCTGGTACGTGATAAATAGTGTCCAATCTATGAGTGATGGTTGTGTAAATAAAACTGAATCTTCTGATAAGTAAGTGGTATGTGATTCTTCTAAGGAATACACATTGTCATAAGAATAGCGTAGTGTGTAAAGAGTAGGGCTTGTTCGTGTAGTTCAAGCCCTTGACTGTAGTGTTTAACATTATGACGCCCGCTTCCGAGGCCGTGAATGTGCTGTCATAGGGCTGAACCAAATTGTATATAGCACACAGTCTACCGAGTGAACGTAGCTCAGCTCAGATGGTGGACCGTTTGCTTTGCTTCGGGTGGTCCTGGGTTTGAAAGCATCAGACTATTCTGGCTGGGTTTTCCCAGCGTTTTTCATCAGTCAAACCAGGCAAATGCCGGAATTATACCATCGACTCAGGTCCTCGAAGGCTCCTTGGACGCATTGTTTACCCTACGATATCTCGATCTGAACCATAGATGCCTAAATGTCATAAATAGCTTTTTAAAGCACATTGTAAAGGAAATAAAAGTAAAATGAAACTGATGTGAAAACAAGTTTTTTTTTTTTTCTGCCATCTGCATATTTGTTTGTGTAACTTCCTATTTTACATGGCGGAGATTAAGGCTTAATGCGGAAATTAAGGCCACTTATAGGTACTTCTGAGAAGTTAGCACAGAACACAGTTATAATTCAGGACATAAGTTCTGAAATCTCAAAATAGATTAATCCCGGAAAATCCTTATTCATTTCGTAAAATTCTCACTACGTAACCTTTGGCCTATATTCATTTAGAAAACATCCTAACATAAGTATAGGGCAACATTTTCAAACATAAAAACTTCAATTAAAAGTAACAAATAAATATTTCACATATATTAGTATGATTCTCGAAGGTAGTCTTATTGACTGTGAAGTAGCCTAACTTTAATATCTTTGAGAATCATACTAATATGTGTGAAATATTTATTTGTTACTTTTAACTCAAGTTTTCAGGAATAATACTTTTTTAGTATGAAAGCAAGTTGTATGCCACGTTAGGTTTATTGCTTCTTCGCCTGATAATCGCTTTTTCATTGTTGTTCATATTGTACATTTTTGTAAACCATTTCATTTTCTGAAGTGATTTACTTCTCTACGCAATATTAGGTTGTTTTTCTTCTTCGTTTTTTGCAGTACAGAAAAAGATATCTTGTTCAAAATTATTTAAGCCTATGACTCATGTAATTGAAACAATTACATCTGCTGTACTAAGTCAATTGCTGTTCAAAGCATGCCATGATATCGCTATGGCGAGTTCTCTACGCAATAACTAACCAAGTAAGTTTCAGGGCATTATTCGTTTAATAGACTTCAGACATATACAGTACATGGTGTTACAAAATAACACCGAAAAACCCACCTCACGAGGATTTCTGACATGATATAGAAAATTTCATAGAATAAAAATGTATAGACCATCGAAGGTGCACAAGTGCTTCGTTTCTGCGCTATAAGCTACCGAAAGCGTGGGAAAATGAGCTGTAGAGCTTGATATTTTCAATACCATTACCAGTACAACTGAGGCGTTAAGCTTTGAGACCTGTTCTAGCCAAAAATTGTGCAGGGTCTACGCATGGAATTACCCAAAGGAAGTAGGGGATTACCAGACATTCTTTGGAGTAAATAGTGGATCGAAATATTAATGGAGTGATTGATTTATTATTCGGATTATTGTTACCGACGAGACGAGATGAGACAGAGAAATGTCTATGGAAAACGAGACGAGACAGAAATCTCCCACGCTGTTCGATTATTGGACCAGAATTTTCAAATCAGGAAGATATTCTGAAATGGTGATGATGATTGTTGTTCTGTGTGGAGACATCTTTATGACCTGAAGGGTCCCTGCACAAGGTAAACCAATGACAGTTTTCCATCGCCGTCCATCGGATGAAGATTAGGTCCTAAAGACAGAGCCTACAGTTGAAAGTGGGCCATCAATTACTTGTGACGCCACCAGGTAACGAATAAACATCTTGATTGGTTTCTAACGTTACCACTCACCCACCTGGGGAACACATCTAAAATGAGCGTCTGCAATGGCGTAAGACGTTTTTGTCGCTCTATCTGCAAGGTAATTTAGGGTGTTTGTAAAAGTCACTTGGCCATAGTGCACCTAAAGGAGCCTGTCATTTTCGACTGTAGTGAAAACGTTTTGTTATTTATTTCTGACCTTCGTGTTGGTATCGGATGGTGCATGTTGATCGTGTGTAAGACAAAAGTTTCTGCAAATCCGACGTGATTAATCTTTATTGGATATTGAAGTCACGTTGTGCGTTTCCTCTTTTGCCTGCCCTTACTTCAACTCCAAATATAATATACAATAAAAATAAGAACATCAGAAGTGAATGGATTGATTCAGGTCTCTACTTTTCTACTATGTAAGAGACAGCAACGAAGGCGGTACTTGGAGTAGAAAACAAGAGAAAAAGAAACCGCACAATGATAGGCGTATGAATTGGACGTACGAAGGCCACTCCTACTTACTAAGAGCAGCTCCAGAATCTCACGTTTGTCCTTGACTGCCATTGCAATATCAAGGGCATTTCAAATTTGAGAGGAACCCCTCTAATTAAAAACAAGAAATACTTCAGTAAAATATAGGGAGGAAGAAGCATCGTGTATAGCTTTATTTGAAAGGATTAACTATGGTTCAGGAAATTTCTGCAGGACATTGACGTATTATTGTTCTGCGTGTTCTATCATGTTCTAAGTTCATAGTTTGATAATTAAGCTCGGTCAGCGTAAACTCATAATTTTTATTATTGAAAGGTACTTTGATTTCTTCCTGATTTTTAAGTTACAAAGGACGTTTCATCTCTAATGGGGAAGGGAAAAGAAAGAAGTATAGTTTATGAAAGAGAAGTATAAATTTTCTACTTCAGAATCTTTCATTGTCTTTGTATTTGTTCATGAAAGATCCAAGTTTTTTTTTCTTCAGGTGAGTGAGTACTTTGTCATTGTCCTTTGTTAAAAACTATCGTTTACCGTTGGTCAGCAATTGTGACGTACAAAGAATGCCTCTTTCAAGGAAATATTTGACACGCAAAGGCCTTATGAAACTATACCCCTCACTTTGCCGATGCTGTATGAAGCTTTGCTGGATTAAACTTTTGGGGGGGCCTGGGAGACTCGGTGTTACCTATCCCCTGTAGTTGTAAGGGTACTGATTTGCCTGGGCTCTGAGCTGTAGCTCCTTGAGACCCTTCTTAACCCGATAGTATGTACAGGATGTAATGGAATTGGACCGACAAACCTCACAAGTGAATTCCTGACACGAAAAACAAACAAACAAAATGTTATCATTTCTGGTATTCCGCTTCGTTTTTGGAGATACAGAGATTCCAACTAGAAGCCCAGATTTTCTTACAGTGGTAAATAAAATTAATATATCTGGGTTAATCAGAAACGATGCATTAAATTACAGTTACGTTTTCCGGAGTTAATCTATATTGATATGCTAGATCCTGGAAGTTAAAATGGGTTGCCATCGAGTTGACAGGGTGCAAACCTGATATGAGCCGCTCAGCTGCCTCCTATGGGGCCAAGTCCATTTCAACAAAGTTTACTGGAACGAACTTTGTGAGCTCATATCTGTGGTTTAATCCATCACATTCATGAGTTGCCAGGTCAGATGGTGAGATTGAACCTTCAGTAGGTTGAACGAGGTCTAAACCCGTTTGTCAGGTGAAAGATTATCACTTTCAGATCCATTTAAATCGATAAACCCTCTTTCCAACAAGAATTAACATGGCCCGATAGGCAACTGATGGCCCATAAAGTTCTTTTTTCGAACGGTACCACGCCGGATGATCGGGTATGTTGTACCTTCTAGCGATGGCTCTTCCATTGGACGTCCTATGGACACAAAATGGATGGCATGGACGTACTTGTGCCGTGTGGGCAGTGTAGCATTCGTGTGATTTTTTAATTAACGGTACTGCTAGTTTAAATCTATCTTTATGTACTTACATCATTTAACTATGGAGATTAGAAAAGAAATCCAAAGTTTCTCATTTATGCTGTTCGAAAACACTCCTGTGATTGAAATGATGAACGGAGAAAGAGAGACATATCAATTATCAATGTTAATGAACAAAGCAATATGCTAAAGTTGTTATTATTATTACTTGTACTCTATATAATTTATTGATTTATTTCTGTAGTTGAACCTAAATTGCGTCTACGATATTTACATATTTTATCTCTTGGCTAAAGCTCTTTTCATGAAATAAACATTATTTGTGCATATTGCTTGTATTACAGGAGCATGAAAGGAAGGAAGTATTGAAATTAACTTGCATGGCTTTCGTTGCTAGTAATAAATTCAAGTAACTACCATACCTAAAGTATTCAAAATAATTTGTTTTCTTGGAATGCCTGCAACATACATTGCAGATGCTAAAAGAGGCTTGTCAGAAATTATGATAGTTAAGAAAGGATATAATAATTCCTCATGGAACTGCGACCACTAAGTACTTGGCTCTCGCTAACTCTTTTGTCAGCTAAGCAACAACCGAATCGATTTTCGGCGGAAGCAGGTGCAACAGTTTGCAATTTAGTCCATCCAGCTTTTGTGCGTGAAATAATGTATGACATGAGAACAACGTCCAAGGAAACACAAGTATCGCTGTTGCTAAAGATTTAATGCATATTTGATCCACGTATCTAAGTAGAGATTCGGGTCTACATATACAGATCCAATATGCACACTTAGTTATACAACGTATGGTCTATCCATTTCCTCTGTAGACCTATTCTAAAGGTAATACACACATAGCAACTTCTGTTTTGTTGTGAGTAGCAATTTCTATCAAACCTGCACAGTGATTTGGTTTGATTTTTTTTAAATTTTATTTATGGCTATTAGGCAACTTTAGCTCAGGCCCTCTGGATGATACTGGGAGAATATGTGAAATGAAGAAAGTGGGAGGAAACGGGAGAACTCCGGACAAAACCCACTCACATGGTGTTTGTCCATAACAAATCCCACATAGTATGAGCTGGAATCGAACGGAGAACCCCAAGCACCATAGGCGAGGGCTCTATCACTGAGCCACCTCGATCTTTGATTTATTGATATCCCATTTACAAGTGTCATTATGGGAGAGAGGTCTGGGTAGGTGAGAGGCATCGGCATAGACGGAAGTACAGTCCCGGCATTACCCGGGTGTGATTGAGGAAACGCCCTGCAAAAACTTCATTAGGTTGGCCGACTGATGGACTCGACCCCGAAGTCAAACGTCTAAATATGACCCATTCGGTAAACGGTCGAGATAGTTAACATATATTGAGCAAGATTAACTTGTTACACTAATTAAAAAATAATAATAATGTTCTTGTGTATAAAAATGTACCTTCATTGGATCTGTGTGCAGGATTCTTTAAAACAGTCTCAAAACTGTGTTGCACATTTCTACTCGCATCAAAATTGTTAGATTCCAAACAGTAGCAAACGTAATAAGCAAGTGATATCCATGTCTTAATTTAGCACCACCTTTCTGCCATATATTCGAATCAATAGTGCAGAAGTACTGTAACGAGAGGTGGTTGATAACGGGAATGCAAATCGAGGTCTCTGAACACAAATCTGAAATCAGTTTCTCTGTATCTGATCGAGTCGCCAGTCGGACAAGTGAACATAGTAACACTCAGGCCCTTGTTTCCATAATGGCAGAAAGATTTATAATTGGCATAACGTTTCACTAAGCAATAATGATAGTGTACACTCAGATCCAGAGATTAAAAGTCTCAGACCGTCTCATCTTCTGTCTGTCACTGTCTGCTGACTACTGAGATCGCTGACCATGTATTCCACGAGGTAGACGTTAGTACTGTGTCGCCCTCTATGATAATCACACTTTTCCCGGGGTGTCCGAATACTTTTGATTACATAGTGTATTTGCAGACAATCCATTGCTAAACGAACATGATGTCGAAGGGATTCTTCAATTAGAACAAAAAGAATGGGTATATTCTTTGGATGGAAATGGATTGAATATATAATAGAGAAAATTCAGATCATATAAAATACTTTATGAAAAGATAACGTTATTAATAGCGGGGAACAACGACAGATTAAGACTGTGTCCTACAAGTTCTCAAGATCGGTTACACGTACACAGTTAGAAATAATAATGATAAATGTGAGGTACGGATTAAGAATATATTGTATAGTAATTTACGGTATTATGATAAAAAAAAAGGAAGTAAAGAATGGAACAGTATCGAAGTAAAAATAAAATGACGAGCATAAAAAAAATGACCGTTAGAAAACAGAGTCGTTCGTTAACGATGTAGATCACCCCCGCCAGCTTGGTATGACCTTTTCATTGATTTACATGGGAATTGTTTTACTACTGTTATGTCTCTCAGGAGCGTAATTTTTAACTTCTGTTTTCGTCCAGTGTTTCGTCATGTTTTCTTAAACTCATGCTGTTTTATGAAAATGCAATATTTTACACACGAACAGTATAATTTCCTGTTGACGTATTGGGATTTATATGATAAACTATTAATAGTACATTATACTCATCTATCTGAAGAAACTTCATAAACTAAAACTCTACAAGAGTCAAAATAACCACCAAGGTAAATTTCGTGAAAGCGGAACTGAATATTCTACTTCTGAGAGACATAAGACGAGTAAAACGATCCCCATGTAAATCAATGGAAAGGTCATACCAAGATGGTGGGGGTGATCTACACCGTTAAATGGTGAAAACGTATCATAAGAGAGAACAACAACACATTACGAAGAAAATGAGGAAAGAAGAACTACCCAATAACTAGACGAGAGGAGAGCAAATAAGAAGGAGCGAAGAATTGCAAAAGTAGATATAAAGTCAATAGCGAAGTACGATGATTCATGTCGCTGACTCCAGTTACAAGCGAACGTTTTTACGTCGAACTTAAATTATAGTGCGGAATGGTGTTTGTTGTATAGAGTGGTGCGCTCAGATCTAAATGGACGACCTGTGGTTGATAATCTTGGTGCCCAAACTGACCAATGATCGTTGGAATGCCGTATGCAATGTTTCAATGTAAAATGTTGGAAATAATTGGCAAGCCTCATAATATTTCGATTTTGTCAGATGTAACTCTGAAACTCCTCTAACCAAACTGCATGACAGTGTGTATGTGTGTTCATTATGAAACTGTTTATTAGTGTTGTTTACAATCAACTTGGCACAAAATCATTTCAAAATATTGCTATGTTCCGTGTATTTACTCACACTCGCACATTATATAAACAGAACAGTGTTTATAAACATACTTGTGACAAGTGATGTAAGCACAACAAACAGTGAAGTGACACATTAGCAGACGACAAGAACAAACTCATCATTGACGCAACAGATGGGGTTGCTATCAACATGCAGAGGGAGTTGGAGTCGTCGAAATAGGGACTTGGAGGACCGCGCCCAAAAAGAAGACTATAAAACTACGATGCACCAGCTTTAGAGTATCACTTACTCCTGGGTGGTCAACTCCTCTCCTTTTACCTGTTCTCAGAAGGCATCGCTTCTGGTATGTACTTTGCCTAAACTAATTCACTCCTTTGTTCACAGAAGGCATCGCTTCTGGCATGTACTTTGCCTAAATTCACCTTATTGTACACGGAAGGCATCGCTCCCGGTACATCCTAGACACACAGAAGGCAACGCTCCCGGTGTCTTCCTTATGTGCACAGAAGGCATCACTTCTGGTACGACACCTCATCCTAGACCCCTCTTTGGAGAAAACACCCAAAGAAGAAGACGTTTACATTTATTTATTTTCTGTAATTAGTTTCCTGCGGGACGCTCTATTTAACAACCTGTAAAGTTAACTCCTTTTTGTAATAAAACTGGTTATGGGCTAAAAGACAAACCCCGAGTATCTATCAGCTCTACCTCAGGTACTCTGCAAGAGAACCACTAGAACATTACGATATGTTGAGCTATGTATGAAAAAGTTATAGTAGGTCTACGATGTTTCAGCTGAAATTACTGACTTTGGCTTTGTTTTAGAACAAGGTTTTGATATTGAACCAAGGCGGGTTATTTTGTGTCCACACCGCCGGATTTTCATTGATTATTCAGAAAGGAAACAAAGGAGAAAGATTTGTACCATGGAAAGTAATATTTTAGACACTTACTGACACAAAATGAAAATATGGAGGAGGGGTCACAAAAACTCAAAATAAAAAACCCAAATTTCAAAAGTGTGGACATTTTATTTTGGATCCAAGATGGCGACTTTTTCAATATTTTGTAATATTTTTCTAAACTACTAGTGATCGTGTACCTTCATACCAAATTTCGTACCTCTAGCTCAAACGGTGTAGAAAATGGATTTTTGGAGCCCGCCATTTTTGATTCAAGATGGCGATATATAAATAAGTTAATATTGCATTGTCATCCAGTTCTGAGCTATGTTTGAAGTTTCAAGTCTCTAGCTTATCGGAAAGTTAGTTTAAAATCGATTGCAAATTTTGTACCGAACAGACAGACAAGAAAGTGAGTTAATAAAAACGTGTTAAAATAGAACATAGAACATATTACTCCACATGGAGAAGGACTTCTATCAATATTTATGCCTTAACTCCATATATCTTTATAATATCATCAACATCTTCATATTCAATTAAATTATATATAGTACCTGCTCTGCTGGTCAATAAACATCATAAACACACCCGTACTCAAAATGGTAGCATAAGCGTAATCTGAACTACACTGCACAGATGATAGATTAATGGGTATGCGGATGCATTACTATTAGATTAAAGAAATATCTACCGAAATTGAACACGCTACACCAGTGCTATAAATTCTAGTTCATTTATGCAAGATTGAACTAATTTAGAACACAGACCTATGAAAATAAGAGAAATCAGTCTGCAACAAATTATTATTTATGAATAAATAATAATAATAATATATGACCACCCCCGTTGGCCTAGTCGTTTATCGTGTCTGACTACGGATTGAGGGGTCCCGGGTTCGATTCCCGGCGCTGCCAAGGATTTTTTCCAAGACATGTTGGTCTGGAGTGGTGCCCACCCAGAATCGTGATGCAATTGGGGAGCTGCTATGAATAAAAGATAGTGGCGATCACAGTGAGAGCTAAGACTCTCCTCTCCCAACCCGTCTGGTCAGGGTGGGAGCAGTAGACCAACTCCACCCTTTGGGGAGAGGCCTCATCCAGTAGTGGATTGAATATGGCTGTGATTTATTGTTATTTATTATATCAAAATATATAAGGTCTCTTATTTTTTCGTGAACGGAAGCAGGTAGAAACGTAAGAGTTGTTTTTCAAAACGCAGCTATTTCTTAAGATTGGGTGAAGAAGAGGGCATCATACTCCGACACATAGGAGGCTCGTTTTAGATACTAAAGATGGCGATGTTCACCTTCGAAGAACAACATTTTGTTATCCGTTTTCTCCACTTACGTGGAATGAATGACACACATCGAAATTCATCTACAGTTGAATGAGACATGCAGTAATGGTGTCATCCATGGACATGAAAAATGTGTATTCTAGGGTGCGACGATTCAGAGAAGACCAAACGTCGTGTGAAAGTAAACCGAAGGAGCCTTGGTCACGCACCTGTTGGTTGTATTGTTCGTGTAGAACGAACGTTATGGAGG
This sequence comes from Lepisma saccharinum, assembly GCA_022664845.1. NCBI lineage: Eukaryota > Metazoa > Arthropoda > Insecta > Zygentoma > Lepismatidae > Lepisma > Lepisma saccharinum. The sequence continues at coordinate 82,009 of JAGDQP010004287.1, forward strand.
ACGGCCGATTGAGCGTGAAAGAGCTAACCTGCACAGTCGGTACCTCAATAGGATCTGTGCATATAATCCCGAATAAAGACCTGCAAATGCGCAAACATTCCTCCAGGTGGGTTCCACGAAAGCTGACTAATGAACACAAGGATTGATGTGTCGGAATATGTTAGGCAACATTAACACGTGATGACGGTGCTTTCATTCCAACAATTGTTACAATTGATGGATTCCATTTCTCAATCCTGAAAACAAACAACAATCGGCTCAATTGAAGCACACCGAAGCACCATCACGGAAGAAAATTCAGGTTACTGCCCGGGCTGGGAAAATAATGGTAGCCATGCTAAGGGATATTGAAGGCATTATCCTCACTGAATGCATTCCCAAGGGCACCACAGTGACGGCTGCAAGAATGAAGATGCTTTGAAAATGAAGTTTCTTCCAGCACTGCAAGAGAAACAACCGGAATGGACTACAGCTGTTCGCTTTCAACAAGACAATGCGCTTACTCATCATACCGCCGTTGTTCAGCAGTTTCTTACAGACAACAACTTTGAAGTGGTTCCTCATGCTTCGCACTCACCTGACTTCGCATCTAGCGATTCGTTTACTTTTTCTAAAGCCGAAGGACATTGTCCGTAGTCGCACATTTTCAAGCCATTCTATTCTTCACGGAAAAAAATAAAGGGTTACTAGTAACCCAAAAAAAGGTTGATCTAACCGAGTGAGTTGGTAAATATAGAGCTTAATAAGTGCAAGGTTACAGCAACCCAGCTGAAAAGGTTAAATCCAGTGGGTTGATTTAACCCTGCGCATAGGTTGTTTTGAAGGGTTATGATAACTAACTCCATTCAGTTAGTTTAACCTAGCGATCAGTTGCAGCGATTAACTTACTGGGTTAAGCCAACCGAGTTTCTAAGTTACTTTAACTGTGCTAATAATTTACTGCAAATAAGTAAATCGGTTGGTTTAACCTATTTTCTTGGTCCTACTTGGTAGATGTAACCTTGGAAGGGTTATTGCAACTATGTTCATGGTAGTTGCAGTAACCGAGAAACAAGGTTACGTCTACCACGTGCTTATCAAGACAAGCATGGCTACATGTTCTTACTGGCCGGCACGGAAATGATCACATCTGCGCGCCAACATGACTGTAATTAACAATAATTATGTTCTCGCACCAAAAATAATAATTCGATATGTACAATTCCATCTCTCAGACCATATTGGATAATTAAGTGTGATAGTTTTTGGTAATTACAGCCACGTTGGCCACATAAATGTGGTCTTCTCGGTGTCATCAGTAAGAATGTGGGGATAAACTTTACTTTATGGCCCGCAGCTTCCGCCAGCTACTGAAGCATATATACATATATATATATATATATAGTTCCTTGCGAATAATTATCTCTGGCTGCTCTATAAACACCTACCAACGAGCAGCAATCCAAAAAGTGTTAAGAGAAACGGTGTCATGAACATATCGTTAAATACACACTCGAGCTGATCAACAAATAATAAACATGGCGTCTGCGAAGGAATATTTATCGCGACACTTTGTGTTATGAATAACGTGTATTTTTCGACAAAATCACGGAAAGAACCTCAGGCGAGCGAAAAGGGGTTTGTTAAAGTCAAGTTGGGTATTATTATTTCATTATACGCGATGTACATGGCGTTCAGAACATACTGCATGTGCTTGCCCTCAACGCACAAGAAGAAAAATAGTCGTCACTCTCATTTCACACCTCCATGACTCGAAAATTGGTTATATCTTGCATTTCAACACTTCTTCACATATTGGAAATGTTACATTTCACCTGTAAATTTAACATAATTTGACGGCCTGGCCCAAAGTTTCCTAAAGACCTTAAAATTTTGAATTCAATTTTACATATTTTGCGAACCATAAAGTGAACCTGAATGTGGTGCTATGTTGTGATATGCATTTCTTAAAATATAGAGCCCAGCCCTGTACTCTTTTGAGTACAAGTTCTTTATTAACCCTTTCGGACGAGATAATTTTGGCACTTGGTCTTTCTTCCCCCCCCCCCCCC
>JAGDQP010004288.1:0-86369 GCA_022664845.1 Lepisma saccharinum
GCTAAACTGTAGTCTTAGTACGCCGTTTCTTTCACTTGGTTACTTTTTCTATTGAATTACGGGAAGCTGCTACAGTCGTTCGAAAACGGAAAAACATTCAACAAAGTGGATATGTAGTCTATACCCATGATCGGTGCTTGTCAGATGGTTCAGCGTTTAGGTTTCGAGGTTAGGGGTGTTCGGTATTAAGATTTTCATACCGACTTTAGGTACGTTTTGGATACCGACAATTATCGATATACCGAATGATGCTGAAATACCATATACCGAAGGATACCGATATACCGAAATCACCGAAATATCGATGCACCAAAATACCGAACGATATCGATATACCGAAATACCGAACAATATCAAAATACCGAGAAACAATGATATTGAGTGATATGTACAGTACGTAGGCCTATATGTATTTCGAGGTCGGTCTGTACATGTACAACCACCCCGAAATTCCTTTTAATATGCAAAAATAGTATAATTTAGGCGTAATTATCTATATTTTGGGTACCTTTCACACCCAGACTGACTTTGGAGTTGAACTCTCCAAATCCATTAATCCCCTCCGAAATTTAATTTTAGATACGTGTCTGGAAGTACTGAATGGTACCGGTACCGAAAGATATCGAAATACCAAAAATGTAAAATAGATAACAACAATAAATAAATCAAATGTGACTGCGGGGAAAGGTAAAATGAATTTTATGGTGGATATCAGGATATCCGACACTCGGATCCGGATTCGAAGATCCGAAACTCGTATCCGGATTCGAAGATCCAAAATTCGGATCCGGATTCGAAGATCCAACACTTGGATCCGAGTCTGAAGATCCGAAACTCGGATCCGGATACCTGAAACCCGGACCCGAAGATGCGAAACCCGGATCTTCGATGTTTCGGATATCCGGTAAAATGGATTCGTGCGATTTCGGTCGCAGATTCACGGACACAATATTTGGATTTAGTTATTATGATACCAAGCCGCCGTAGCTCATTGGCAGAGCGTTGGCGTTGCATTCGGAAGGTCGTGGGTTCGATCCCAGCGACCGACTATCCTGACTGCGGTTTTTAGTTTTATTTCTGTCTCACCATGCAAATACCGGAATGACACCTTCAACATATGACCTGGACGACACCTTCCCGAATCAATTAACCTCCCCTATCCTGGTCTGAGCCTTTGATGTTTACAGGACATAAATAAAATTCAAATTCAATTCCAAATTATTCGGTCCTAAGTGTTCAGAGAGTTGTTTGACATATTTTGGCTCTGCAATGAACACTAGAATGATGTTCTTATAGCACACGACGTCAAGTTTTAGATTGGGTCTATACATGGGAGCCAGTGACCCGATTTAGTTCTCGTGACCCGAGGACAATGGCTAGAGATTATTTCCTCGCGTTTGAGGGTTGACCGAGAACGGAGGTGTTATCCCCAGAACACGAAAAATACGAAACTGGAGCTCATTAAGTTCTCAGGCCAGGTCAAGTTTTAGACCGGATCACCTATATCCGAGTCAGGCAGGATCACCAAAACTGACCTAGTTTCAGCTCTGCCTTTGAATTTTATTTATGACCTTTAGGCATCTAAGGGTCAGGTTGGAATAGGTTAGGGTAAAGGATTCGGAAAGGTGTCGGCCAGGGCCTATATTAAAGGCGCCATCCCGGCATTTGCCTGGTGTGACTGGAAAAACTCAGGATGGTCGCCGCTGGGATCGGACTCACGACCTCTCGAATTCTACACCAACACTCTACCACTGAGCTATAGCGGTTCGGTGTTTTAGCTCTGCCATGCTACTCCTTCTATATAAGTTATTGGTACTCATTTTTTAAAATTTCAGAAGAATTCGGTATTTTAATATTCCTATATTGTTTAGTATAATAACACTGTTCGGTATTTCGATATTTTTGGTATGTCTAGTGTTGCCGACGAGATTTAGGCTGTCTCGTCTCGTAAATATCTTGTGCAGAGGGTGTCTCGTCTCGGAAAGTTGTAATCTTTGCGTTACGAGAGCTCTGTTTCGTCTCGTTTTCTATAACCATTTATCTGTCTCGTCTTGTCTCGTGTGAACATTAGGTATTTCGGTATTGGTGATACCGAATTTTCAGTATTCGAAAATACCGATACCGATTTCGGAATATAGATATTTTATGACAGCCCTAGGTTTTGTCAGGAGAGACTTCAAGGGTGCATTTTCCATTGTATAGAAAATACACTGAATGTTTTCATACACATGTTGCCAATTATATATAAGATAATGTAAAAACATTTGTTTCTTCCTCAAATTTCTTAACATATTCAATGTTAGAATGGAAAGAAATTGAGTTCCATATTCCTTAAAATAGCTATTTAAGATATTTAAATTCCACCGTCTCAATATTAATTACCACAAGTCATGATGTATCACTTCCATCTCATTTCCATTAAAAAATTCAATTTTTTTAAAAAATCGAAGCAACAATTTTTACTTTGATGCTAATAATTATTGGAATAGTACAGTAAAATTAGAAACGAAAACTTAGTTTGAATTCTGCTACCTCTGGAACGCAAAGTTTTCGATTGTGTGCAATTGCATATACGTACAGGTACGTACTGGTGGGTACCTCTCGGTTCACAGATGCACATTTTCTGTATTCATGTAAAAATCTGTTTCTTTATTAATAATTCGACATGCTTTCCTTAGCAACTACTTCTAATTTCTAATAATTAGCCGTAGTTTCTATTTCTAATAATAATAATATTAATCAGTAAAGACATACTTTAGTAGGGCGTGAGGGGTGAGTTTTCCAAAATTATGTATCGTCATCAAAACTATGTTCGCTTTCAAAATTTCAGTCGGTTGCAGTAATAGAAGTAGTTTAAAATTTAAGTTAAAGATTTTTTTAACCTCCTGGAGATGTGTGGGTTGAATGGGGGGAATTTCTACGAAATTTTGTATTGTCATTACAATTACTTACGCCTACATCAAAGTTTCAAGTCGATTTGCGTAGTGGAAGCGGGTTAAAATTGAGTTACTAGATTGGAACAACAACAACAAAAACAAAACTGACAGAAGAGTGAGGCTATATAAAATCGTTTAGAAACGGCCTGGTAAATGGAGGTGGCTGAATTCAAACTATCTCTCTACCTGCTTTGGTTGAGGCGCCAACCTGCGTCAGGACAGACGGGCAAAGTGAAACTGAGATCATCATTTGGGCAAGGAGTGCGCTCAAAATAACCACGAGATGAAAATAAAAGAATCTTTTGCTTATATGGACTGTTGAGAACAATATTTCTGTAACTGTATGCCATTTCTTCTTACTTTCTAATATACACTTTCCTTCTTATAAAATGCAATATTAAAACATTATGATGGCACATGATACAAAAATAGTTAATATTTTTACAATACAAATTGAAATTGTGTAGTTCTCTGGGGAGAAAAGGAAGAGTCTAGCTGAATCTTTTCCTTTGGTGCGCCAACATCTGGAACTGGGAAGATCGCGGGGGAGGAAGATTTATTGCAGTTTTTCCGCCTGGACACTAGAATTCTGAGAAAATGGGGGTGAGACGTGTAAAGGAGGGTGGCAAGAAAGTTAAACGAGTTCAACTTCGTAGCAATCTTGCTGATGGGTAGGCAAATCGCTAGTCCGACTCGTCTTGTGAAATTGTTACCGATGGAAGGAGGTAAACTTTCCACCGACTTCTTGTAGCATCTGACTAAACCTTAAGAGACGCGAGAGACTAGAAATATTTGCGGAATTTCACACAAGGGAGATATTTTTTCACCCTCCCTCCCTTTTCTCCAACTATTCCGCTGTTACCTTTTTAACCTGTTGGTTTTTTGCTATTTTTTTTTATAGTAAGTCTGGTTCCGGAAATTCTGTATCAAATACAAAGCAAGTCACCACTTTTTTTAGTAGAATAAAAATAATAAGGCAAGAGATTACATTATAGATGACGTAGTTCGTAACAAACTGATCAAATTACGGGAAATATGTCAAAATCTCAGCTAACTTAATTAGCCTGGAAGATTTTTATTATTATTAGGGAGGTGTGAATGTAAAGGAGTTGTAATGTTAATTAACCACGACTTCTGATTCAAATATGGAAGAATTTTCCAGGCAATTATTCCGTATTTGGATGACCTTATACTGCAGCGTTCCGCAAACTGTAGTCCGCGGACCACAGATGGTCCTCGAGGTTTGACCTTGGGCAGACGTAGGGTGGCCGTTGAACCTACAAACTAATTAAACTGGTCCGGACTTGAAAATAGTTTACGTAACGCTGTCTTATTTGAAATTTGCGAAGTCAATGGGTTAACTTCTCTTGTAGCTGAGCTTTTCTGCCCGTGCACTTGTCAGCAACCAAGATAGGTCAGCTGAAGAATGCCATGGAATATTTAGGGGATACCAGTGAAAATAAACTTGAAAGTGAATATGTTATGTGGTGTCAAGAGTGGAAAATGTAAGACAGTGGCATTCCCTCGAACGCTGAGGCAGCATTAAATCACCGTGACAAAAATCTTGCCACTTATCAATCGGCCCTTAAAGATATTTGTAACTTTGAATTGATTTAATTTTCAGGCTTTTACGGAACTTTGCCTCAGGCCTATTAGCAACTCTTCCTGTGAACAGAATCAGTACGTAACGAGAGACTTAGTGGTCTAGTGTTGATGGAAGTTCACAGAGACTTTCATGTTGTGCTGGAAGTAATGAGTCTGAGAGCAAAGAAGTTGAATTTAGTGTAGCGTTACCATAACACCCGGTTTACTGCGTACCACCCGATTTTCAGCCCTCGTTTTTCTCCCCCCCAGTCAAAAATCTTAAATAATCAGTAAATTCACCTATTTTTTCCTCTTTTTTGGGTTACAACTACCTGTTTTATACGTAAACTGAAGCTGTGCTGTGAATTTTTCATTCAATAATTTAACTTCCCCATTTTACCCTCAGATCATGGAAGTTAATTGCACTTTTTGTAACGAATGTAATGCTGCCATCTATTGACTTCAGTCTAAGTAGGAAAAAATGCAATGTTGTTTGTGGAGCAAAATGCAAAAAACATCCTGTAATGTCCACTACGTTGTGGAATCACCGTGAGTAGCAAAACACAAAACGAACGTTTCAGTTTCCCCTCGTTTTTTTAAAATCTCAAACTATGGTAACTCTAATTTAGTGTTGCAAGTGCTCATACAAAATTACCATTTGATCTTCTTAATCTTATATGTATAGATATAACTAGTGCTCGATTTGTCGGGGAGGATACCGGGCATTTTCATCCTCTGTTGTTGATTCTGAATATATCCCAGCAGGGGAAAAAGTCTTTGTATCTTTACCCAAACATATACATGGCAGTGTTGCACACTGTGGATGAAATATTCTAGGGAATATTTTGTATAAGTTCGCAAAAACCTTTATGTCTTATCAACAGTTTGCAACACTGCGATGTGTGCTTTACATGTGTTATTTATCATCACTAGAGGATGCCAAATATCCAATAATACAATATAGTGCCATTTGAAAAATTTAAACGTTATACAGGGTTGGCAACACTGACAACCTGATGACATCTTGTTTTCAATCCTCATATCCACCATGTTGTTACAAACAAATTTCCACAAACGAAATTTTCATTCAATGCGTCGTTTCTGATTTATTGAGAATTGATTTATTCATTTTCTTCGCATGTTAGGCGTTGATTTTGGGTTCCAAGTTGGAATCAGTGTATCTCCAAAACGAAGCAGAATTCGTTCGACCCATGTTCATATATATATATATATATATATATATATATATATATATATATATATATATTGTTTGTTTGTTTATCATGACTCATAGTATCACCTCCGAAAGTCTTGAACGTTAATCCCATTTGAAAAATATATATAAGTTTGTGTTGAGGTAGCAACACTGTGCATGGAAGGCTGTCCCCCCTCTGTCGGTACATGTTCCACTTCACACCTTATGTATTTTCTTTCAGTACTTTGCAATATTCCGGTGGTTTGATTAAAATGGGACACCCTGTATAAATAATATAACCACCGGCGTTACGACTGATAGGTCCTGAACCTACCCCAACGCCATCTGTCTGCGTTTGGTGGAACTGCGTCCACCTGAATGACGGCAGTATGGTCAGCGCTGCGCGACATCTAGCCACGAACAGGCGTATTAGGGGCTTTCTAGACCGAGTGGTCTTTAATCACGTGACTCTCCAGTTTTCGTCACGACGCTGGGTGGACGCCGAAAGGTGGGACTCCAACCGGGAATTGAACATGAGTCCAATGCTCTAACCATTAGACTAGGGAGCCCCAAAACAAACATATATAGTAGGTGAAACCTTACAAGCAATCACAAGTTTTAGGATTTCTCTGCCCTTGTTAATTTATAACAAATCGAACAATGCATTTTAAACTTTGGGACGGAGCAATGTTTTAGATAATATATATATAATTAACTTTTATGCTTTTTCCTTTGAGCATCAACAAAAGCACAATATACTTCACAAAACTAACAATTCTAGATTGAAACTTTCTACTTTTCTTTTTCTCATACGAAGAAGTGAGAACGAATGTGGAATACCTGAAAACAAGCAGCGCTTAAGTCTTGTAAATAACTTCTCTCTTTTAGCCAATAACTTATCAAATAGTTAGTCTATAAGCTGTGTTTTGAAGCATTTTTTTTTTCCGTGATCGCTATTGCTATTGTTCAAGCTAGCGATACGAAGCACAAAATTACTAAAACGCATTTTGAGTATTCTACTTACTTTCCTTTCAGGGACCGGCCTGAGCCAAAGTTGCCTAAAGGTCTTAAAATTTAAATTCAAATTCAAGATGGCCGTTTTAGTCACTTATGTTTCGACTCGTATTGGTGAAGTGTCATTCATTTTGGTCACACACACACACACCCAAAAAAATATTCTGCATACGTCCCTGTCATTAGGGGTTACTTAAAAAATCAGCATGGATTTGTTTACCAGTTAATCAGGAGAAAGCTTACGTAAAGCTTGATAAGTTTTAAAGTATTTGAATGACACACGCAAATAACAGATCTCTCCTTCCACCCAGTGTAAGTGAAGATGTGCCAAGCGCAGCGAGGACCTTGACTTCTTGGTTATTTTACCTCTGCCCTCGCTCGCTTTTCTTCTTGTCGGATATCATGATACTCTCCAGACATCCCATATCCATTTCTTTCCATTTTCGCTCCTTTCCCAGTCGAGCCTTTTATACCTTCCAATATTTCACTCAGCTATTCCATTTGACACCCACCGCCATCACTACGAAAGTCTTCTCCCCCCGCCCATACATCCATCCATCCATGCATTCCTCCCACGCCTCTCTTGCATGTGTACGAAAGAAGGGAGAAGGAGGAGAGGAGGACCTTTCTGGAAACACTTTTATCCTTTCGCAGCCTGCTTTCGGTCTTCTATCATCATCAGCATCATCGTCATATAGCCTGGAAAACTATTAGCTTAGAAGGTCGGTTACTTGCCACTTACGTGAGAGAAAAGACAAAAAAAACGAGGATTTTTTCTGCTTTCTTCCCCTTTCCATAGTTTTTCTTCTTTTTGGAAATAAAGAAGACGCCGAAAAAACAAGAGGAGAGTAGACAGAAAACTTTCCAGCGGAAAGGTTCAGATGGGGAACAGAATCCAAATAAATATTCTACAGCGGCTTGTACAGGATTTTCGTTATACAGGTTGACAATGAAAAATCCGGGAACCTCGAGACCTGATGACTGCCGGAGTTTCGAAAATTCCGGACTACATGCTTTATTTATTTTAACAGAAAGAGACTACCTGTACAGTGCTTTAAATTAAACACTAAATGAAAAGTGTTTTGGGAGGAATTTATCAAGATCAGTGTCTAATCTGGCGCGCCAACGCGGTAAATTTGAAAATGCGACTCAACATTCATGCAGAAAAACTGACGGAATTTCCCTCCACCTGAAAACACTGGGTGAGATCGTTAATTCTTTAAGCAGAAAAACTAATCAAACGAAAAGGACCTGCCAGTTACCAGAATTAAAAAAAACGTCAGATAAATCGTGGTCGCTATACTTACTGAGATTAGTTTATCAGCCTTATTTCAGGCGTTACACGAGGGTAAGGGCTGATTTTCATGAAAGCTTGCGTTGCTTGCGATTTGGGTGAAAAGCAACGAACATTATGTTACACTTGCCTTACAATAAAACACGTGTTTGAATTGGCTATTCAAATCACAAATCACAAGCAACGCAAGCTTTCATGAAAATCAGCCCTAAGAGAAATGAACAAGGTAGAGAGAGGTCTGCACGGACTCGGGTCGGGCTGTAAATTTTTAAATATAGAACGATATTTTCTCGCGTCTTCTCGGGCCTAACTTTGTAAATATATTGTACAACGATATTTAGCGGACCGTTCTTTCGGGAGAACTTTTAAAGCACATCTAAATTTGTAACTTCTGTAAAACAGGAGTCGCCCACACTGAAAATATGTTTATCACTGTGCAATGGAGAGAAAAAGTAACTGTGTAGTGGAGAGAAAAACTAAAAGTAACAGAAATAAACATGCTTAGCTGTTCTGTGAAAGTGCTATTTCTTGCACTGAATTAAAAGAACAAAAGCATTCGGAACAAGAATTTGCACAAATGGACATTTTGTTCTAAATATTTAGAGTATTCATATCGTTTGTTAATGTATTACTAAACAATGATTGAGCTCCAGGGCTGAGTCTGAGCTAAGTGAATACATGTATTTCCATTTCATAGGAATTTATATAAATGAACATTGCTTTTTAGAGAATTCACATAGTTAGTAAGTGTAAACAACAACATTTATTTCGTTGTTCTCTCTGAATTATGTAAACCTTTAAACCGCAAAATTAAACCTCTAATACAATTTTGCATTAATTATTAAGTTTCTGTAATTCAGGCTTATTTCGGGCTCATTTGATTATAACACGGGCTCGGGCCTAAAGGCAAAAACGTATTTCGGGCTCGGGCTGGGCCTCACATTATAAATTCACGGGCCGGGCCGGACCCGGGCTAAAAATTCCGGCCCGTGCAGATCTCGACAACAAGGACCCAAAAGGTGTTTTGGTCCCGCTAATCTTTAAACAAAGGAGAGTGGTTCTGTCGCATTGTCTGACAGACAACAAAGAGCAATTGTTGCTACATTTATCACACACAGACAGGAAAAAAAGTCTGTAAAAGTAGGACGGTCGGATGAGACGAAAAGAATTATGAGAAAACCCAGAAAACTGTTTTACATCTTTTTTTCCTTTTCTTTCTTTTTTTTTCTGTGGGGAGGCAGGATTAATTTCCGAAACAGCAGGCTGCCAATAATTGTCAGTGAACGACTAAAAAAAGGAAAGAAAACGAGAGTGATTGAAACAAAAAAACATCGATACAATATGCATGAAAATCATTTATGGATGAACGAAAAGTTGTGAATGATTTATTTCCTACATTTCCATATTTTTCCAACCAATTTCACAGTTGAGAAATGAAAGCTATTTTCAGTGTTGCCAACTCCTTTTGGCAAAATTTTCTTGTTAAAATGCTGATGGTGGGAGATTAAAAAAAAAACTACATCGTGCATGACTAATGATTGAAAATTGTACAAGTACACACACAAATAGGTATATTTGAATTAGTATATGTATTCAAAAAAGCGAGAGACAAAAAGCACAAAGTATTCACACTTTAAAAAAAACAAACCCTTTGGTTGGAAAAAAATATGAGTATTTACAATCATACTGCATATTGTTTTAACAAAACCAGAAAACAATAATTGAATAATAATTCCTATTTGCATAAGAACTATGTGAGTAAGAGCACCCATGTTGTTATTTTTTAGGGAGGGCAAGGATAGCGCCCATACACATAATGCCTTCTTTTTAAAGCTTTTACTAACATAATCCCCTCATTTTGTGCCATATTAGTATAATTTTCTCTTACTATGGGAGGTGAGTGCCCCCCTTTCCCCCTGATGGGCTCCCTTGTCTGTGAGGGCAAGAAAGTTCAACTGCAGCAGAACTGAGGTAGTTTCGACGAAGAAGAAAGGCGAGTAGTTTCCCCTCCAGTCGCAAATAGTCCCGCTTTGACTACCATTTTCAATTAGTATTTTCGCATGAGTTTTCGTATATCAACAACAAAAAATATTCTATAAAAGTGTTTTCTGTCTGTGAGGTTATATTCAGACTGGTGATTTTCACTCTAAAGCTGAGACAGAATTCCTCAGCTAAATTCTCAAGAATTTAAGTCTAGCTAGAGGTTTGGACCATAAGTTGAACAAAGATTAAATCTCAGTCCAAGCAATTGTTTCACAAACAAACAAACTCGAGAATGCACAACGTTTGCGATGAATATTGAGTATGCAGATGAACAAAGACGTTTGATGGCCTCAACGATCGCCAGATTTAACAAGACTGACGGCAATATTGAACGCCGTGAGGATTCATAATATTTGACCATATAAGAAAACGTACACTTGTTGCTTGCGATAATCTCATATCTGATATATTAAGCAATGTTCAGCGTTCGTAAGAATTGACTATGATTATATCTATAACAAACATGGACAACACATAGGGCACATATTGCGATTATAACTTTTCACATTTCATGTATGATTACTCCATTCCAATTTTTTAAAAAAAGAAAAATTGAATTTACGGTCTTTAGGAATCCACGGCTCAGGGCGTGATACGGTGGAGGACAGGATGCGGTAAAGAGTGCCCGGTATTCCTGAGCACCTTGGGATGTAAAAGCGGTCGAGCATGGGACTGACCACCCCACGTCAGTTCGAGCAGCAGGTAGAGAATATGTAGAGCGCTGCCTCCAAATCCCCCATGCGCCATTCACACGCATGCGCATGGAACAGGGGATGGCTTTAACTTTTTTTAAAAACCCAAGTTAAAGGTACTATTAATTTGCTTGGTGTGACTGACAGAAAATTCTGGAAAATACTCAGTCAGCATGGTCGGCTGTTGGTATCCAAATCAGAACCTCCCGAATGTGAAATCAACGCTCTACCAACATAACTACTGCCGTTCGATTAAAATAAATTTGTTGAATTTAAGATGGCGATTGTTCAGTTACACAAACAAAGATGATTGTCCTAAGGAACAATATGTCTCCAATTTTACTCTGTACAATTCATCTCCATTTTATAAGGATATTAAGAGAATCACGTAACTTTTTTAATCATCTAGTTGTTCCCTAGATATATTTGTCGAACTTAGAACCTGTTTTCTTTTTCTTTGAAGAGACTGAGCCGTCGTAGCTCAGTGGTAGAGCGTTGCGTAGCATTCGGCAGGTCGTGGATTCTATTCTATCCCAGCAGTCGACGATTCTTACTGAGGATTTTCCAGTTTTTTTTACCTTAGTCACACCAGGCAAATGCCGGAATGGTACCTTCAACATAGGTCCTGCCGACACCTTCACGAATCCTTTCCCCTCCCCTATCCCGGTCTGAGTCTTAGATGACTAAAGGTAAAATAAAATTCAAAGTTTCGTCGAAGACTTGTCAACTGCAAAAGCTTCAACAAAATCCAAAACGCGAACTCCAAAGATTTTCCCTGATAGATCATAAACCCATTACTAACCAGTAGGACTACAGAATTTTCGAATTTCTATATCGACATCGCTGGCGAATTGAAAAGTAATCGATATATTAAATATCAAACATTATATGTCTTTTATGTTTAATAAAATTGTTGAAATTCGACTTTCAGTTTAAATCGAAACGTCTTTCGAAATTATTCACATCGGAAAACTTGTCGGAAATCGAACATCGTCCATATCGAAAAAATCATTCGAATAATTTTTCATCGTTCTTATCGAAGAATCGATGAAAATCGAATAACAGGTTATATCGAAATATCATTCGATGTATATGAATATCGAAAAATGATTTGAAATCGAATCACCAAAACCAGAATAGTTCATATCGAAGGATGAAATACTGTTGGGAGTGGACCATATCGAAAACTTGTTACAAATGGAATATCGTTAGATTAAAAAATCATTCGAAATCGAATACGTAGATCAGAGCTGAAACGAGCATGGACGTAAGAATATAATAGGACTAATAACAAGTCAAAATTTATGGGTCGGAAGTGCGCCTTGCCGCCATGTTGAATTGACCAAAACATTGCAATTGGCCATAAAAAGTAATGTTAATTGAGCCACTTTTAATTACAAATTTTAAATTTATGTGAAATAATTTAGGTATGTGAAGGTTGCGTCTGATAAAGCCGACCAAGAGGTACGTGTGAGGATAAACAGGTAAGCAATATTTAAGTTTTTTCTTCAAAAATAATAGTGAAATAATATCAGGTTTCAAGATTTGAATGATCACTGCTCTTGAGAAATAAGTGTATTGCAATAACACTTATTTTATAATAATTAGTAGATAATGATGTAGATCACCCCCGCCATCTTGGTATGACCTTTCCATTGATTTGCATGGGAACGGTTTTACTCACTTTATACCTCTCATAAGCAAAATGTTCAAGTTCCGTTTTCACGAAAAATACCTGGGTGGTTATTTTGACTCTTGTAGGGTTTTGGTTTGTGAAGTTTCTTCAAATATATAAGTATAATGTATTATTAATAGTTTGCTATATACATCACAATATGTCAAGGAGAAATTATACTGTTCGTGTGTAAAATATTGCATTTCTACAAAATAGCACTAGTCAAAGATATCATGACGAGAAACTAGGCGAAAACAGAAGTTAAAAATTACGCTCCTGAGAGATATAAGACGAGTAAAACAATTCCCGTGTAAATCAATGGAAAGTGTGTACCAAGATGGCGGGGGTGATCTACATCGTTATGGATAAATTTAGATAATTAAAATTTATTTGCACATTCACAATATCGTCTGCTTCCTTTCTAGGAAGTATGCGCGATCCGCCATGTTGGAATGACAAAATGCACTCTCAGCCGTACCATTTTTATGAGTGAATTGCTTGTTACTAGTCCTATTATATTCTTACGTCCATGGAAACGAGTCATTCGAGTTAAGCTTTGGACTGGCTCACTGGGTCTATAGTTGGGACCTGATGACCAGATTGCGAAACAGTGACCCGGAAGTTAGGGCACCGTTTTTATTATTTTCTTATTATACACTATTGCATTTGAACAGTGTGTCTTTCAGAGGGTAACCGCAACAGGGAGCATAATCGATTATGTATAATTGATTATATTAAAACATTATTCTATAATGATATGCATTATATCGAATGTTGATTTCTTTGCATATAGACGTCGAAATTACAAACTATTGTTCTCTTAATAGATATGGAAAAATCGATGAATTCTACTAGTCAGATACACAACAAAATGCAAAACTCTTCGCGACACTCTGTTACTCTTCCGTTGGTGTTGGAGCAAAATTTTCTTTCGCTACGTATGCCTTGTTTACATTACTAACATTTTACCATGGTTAACGTTAACCCGAGTTCATTTTAGCAATGTAAACGGTAGTTACCGTTAACACGGATTTCAAATTTAACCAGCGTCAACTTACGACGGTTATTTTGTAACGTTAGTAAGAAACGACTGTCTAAACGCAAGTTAGTTAATAGGCACGAATCACTTCGTGAGTTTATTTCTTTCTTTATCGAAATATATAGTATAATAGTGGTGCGTACTACTTTTAAAATATAAAAGAATGATGACAGAACTAATCTACAAAATGTGACGCTACAATCAATTCATTCATGTTCATTTTTTATAATTTAATCCTCTCCCGTGTAACAAGCAGATTCTTTACTCAACCACGGAAACCTCAACCTGTTTCTTTACAGGCAATGGTAGTACAAGCACGATAACCAAGTTAAGTTCGGTAGTCTGAACGCAAGTTAGTTTTACCCGTAAGTTTTACCATCGTAAAATATTAGTAATCTAAACAAGGCATTAATCTCCGGACAGTAATTTTCAAGGGGCAAAGTTAACGATATCGAAAGCTTTCAAACAAGGATGAGGTAGTTAGTCTCCCTGATGAATCTGTTGCATCTCAAAGTTCGTCATTCTTCTCATGTTGTAAAGGGATCCTCATTTCTTCCTCCATCGATCTCTGTTCTTTGCGACGACGGCGTCAGCGCCTTCACCTCTCACCCGCGGCCCCTCAAAAAAGAAAGAAAGAAAGATCACCTTAAAA
Organism: Lepisma saccharinum; assembly: GCA_022664845.1. Taxonomy (NCBI): domain Eukaryota; kingdom Metazoa; phylum Arthropoda; class Insecta; order Zygentoma; family Lepismatidae; genus Lepisma; species Lepisma saccharinum. The sequence continues at coordinate 14,125 of JAGDQP010004288.1, forward strand.
ATAGACGCCCTTCCGCCCTGCGTCATCGCTCATCGCAAAAGTTTTGGCAATGGTGAAATGGGACAAGTTTTAGGAGACGAGATTAAGCCACTAAATTCCCCTGGAGGCATTTTCCCCTCCAGTTTCTATTTCGTAGGCGCAGAACAGGAAGACCCACCATCATACATCTACCATAATGTTCTTCGCCAGGTGGTAGTTACATGGTTTTCTCTTTCAGGGTTGCCAGTGTCAACGTAATGCTCCCACAGTGAATTTCAAACAGCACACAGGAAAAAAATATACACTGTCGTCCAAAATTTATGGAACACGAAGGCAATCCGCGACGAAAAGATCCCAATCTCACACACAGCAAGTTCTGAGTAGACGCTGAACTTATTAGCTATATCACCAGTCAGGGATTACGCAAGGATTTTCAGTTTGTGGGGTGTAAAGTCAAAATTGACAGGGTGTAAGTGCAGTTTTCTATCGATTTTTGACGGTAAAAAATTTAGTTTGGGTGGGGGCGCTCTCGAGAATTTGGGGGTGACAACTGGCGGATACAGCATAGGAAATATGGTCTATGGTTTATTTCGAAAAAAAAAAAAAAAAAAACTCTTTCAAAGACACATGCCTAAACTGCCGATGGTTATGTGTCAAGCAACTGTACACCAGGTACTGAATTCGAACCCCGGCTGGGGCATGGATGTTTGTGGACTTTTTTCAGAGCAGCTGACAAAATCGCGATGGTGCGAGAACATTATTCAAACTAGAATGTGCACCAAAAATAGTTTTGTTCTTCAGTTCGAAAAAATTGGTTCAACTAGTAGACATGTGTCTCAGCGACCCCATAAGCAGAGTACGGGTAGGTCAGATAGTTTCAAGATTCGAAACGGATTGAAACAAGGCGATGCCTTGTCACCACTACGTTTTAACTTTGCGTTAGAATACGCGATTTTAAAAATTAAAGGGGACAAAAAGGGACTATCATTGAATGGTTTGAATCAACTGTTTGTATACGCGGATGATGTAGATTTAATAGGGGACGATATAGATGCACTACAAAGCAACACCGATGTCTTAGTAGAAGCGTGCGATGAGATAGGTCTACAGGTAAACATAGATAAAACAAAATACATGATAACAAGCCGAAACACAGGAAATGAAGGAAATAAAAATATAAGAATTAGAGATGAGGTCATACAGAAAGTAAACAAATTTGAATACTTGGAAGCATACGTAACAAGCAAAAATGAGTCCACTGAAGAATTAACGGTCGTTTAATATCGGGCAACGCATGTTTCTATTCTGTCCAAAAACTTCTAACATCGCGATTAATATCAAGGACGTTAAAATTGAAAATATACAGAACGGTCAATCTGCCGGCAATACTTTACGGTTGCGAAAGTTGGAGTACGACCCTAGCAGATGAACATAAATTATGTGTGTTTGAAAATATGATTTTGAGAAAGATATACGGTTGGAAATGGGACGAGATGACTGGAGAGTGGAGGAGACTGCATAATGAAGAACTCCACAGACTACGATTCAGCAGACTGTGTATATTGTAAAAATAATGAAATCGCGACGTCTAAGGTGGCCATGTAGCTCGGATGGGAGAATAACGAAGTTTATATTCTATCCTGGTTGGAAAGGCGGATGGAAGGAGACCATTGGAAAGACCGAGACGTCGTTGGGAGGACAATATTAGAAGAGATCTTCGAGAAGTAGGTGTTCGTGATGAAAACTGGCTTGATCTTGCCCAGGATATAATCCAATGGCGAACGTTTGTTACTGAGGCGATGAACTTGTGAGTTCCATAAGCCATCGAGTTTGTAAGTTAGTATGTTGTACGCTGTGTACAAAAAAGAAAAAAATCTGTACACTATTTAAAAAATGAAACATCACCCCACCGGGAATCGAACCCAGGGGTCCGCATTAGCTTTTCGATACGTTAAGTACAACTCCCAGTTATCATTTGTTCTTTATGCAGACAGGTGCACGAGTCAAAGCACGTGTCAAAATTGATGACGTTTTTCAGCGTATAGTTTCCACTTCAAATGACTGTTTTGTCCACTCTGTTCTGAAGGCAGCCGAAAATTCTGGCGAGATCCGCGTTTTTTTTCCTCTCTGTAGAACGTTTACTGATTACACAGCCAGTGACTGGCAACACTGACGATGGATGTTACGTATGCACTTTCCCTGAATAAGTACACTACTAACCTCATCCACTAACAAGAAGACAGATCACCACCATTCAACAGTAAAATTCTCCCAATGTGTGCTTTTTTTCAATATCCTTTCTCTCTCTCTCTCTGTGTAGCTGCAAAACTAAGCCTGTGAACTTTGAAATAGTGTCCCACTGAGGAGATAGATATAGAAATGGACCGATTCAGCAGATTCCAGAAGAGAGGGAGAGAGAAAGAGAGATTTCGAAAAACGGAGAAAAATGAACGACATAAAAGTTCCAGAATTGCTTCCGTTCGAATGTGTCCATTTGATACATCCGATTCTACCGTCTAAAAGCCTTAAATATGCAAAAGCCGTTGGGAAAACTACGCAAAACTCGATGCAGTTTTATGCATTAGACAGGAACAGGACGAGAAATGGGGCACAGTCAAGACGATATATCCATATCTTCAGTACACACCATTGACACTCAGTTTTTTTTTCTTTAAATTTTTATTTGTCTCTATTCCTCTTTGGTTCTCAGAGTTATCTGTTTAGAGACATTGGTTTGACTCTCACTAAGTGACAATTTTTTGTTGTTTTTTTTTTATTTTATCCTCCTATTTCCTTCCATTCCCGTTATTTCCAGAAAGTTCCATAGAGGATTTGATCGTCCAGCTGAGTGATATATATTAGTTTAGGTTGTGTTGCCTCCAAGTCCACAACGAGTAAAACGAAAGAGATTGAAAGAATGCATGACTTTTCTTGTGGACCAGGACACAGGTCCTGGAAAGACGGGAAGGAACTGGACTCACGTGTTGCAAGTGAAGAACAAGTAGACTTGTCAGTTGAATTCCTGTGTTTATAGAGAATTGTTGCTGAAAGTTATCATGATTTTATTGCATCTACGATAGATGTGCTTGAAGTTTCATAAGTGTTGCTGAAAGAAAATGTTCTACCTGAGCCAGAACTAGTGTTGCACGCGGTTTGCAGTAATTCTGGAAATTTGCACCTAAGTAAGCTATGTGGTGCGTAATCGCTCCTCCCTAATGAATGAGGATAGTTCGCGCAAGCGCCAAGTAGGTGAGTCTGCGCAGTACATCCATGTAATACAATGAGAGGAGAGATCGCGCAAAGTTATGTATAAATCAGAGCTAGATTTCGGTGTCATTTTTGGCCCTGCCCCACTACTTGACGCAGGAACACACTATGCGAAGAGCATAAAATTCTCATCCTCTGTCCACTTACGATTGTATTAGTGAACACTACCAAAGAGGAAGGAATGTAACATTTAATAGGAATATTCAGGCTGTTTTAGCTAATTAGTTTTTGTAATACAATAGTTTCTAATGTCTTCGATACCAGTAACAACAAGTAGTTTCTATTTGGTTCGTACTATCAAATGTTCTCATGCGCAGTCTCTCCTGCACATGTGCGCAATCTTACCTACCCTCGTAGTAGGAGAGTTTGCGCGAATGAAGGAAAATCATTATCATACAATGACTTACATCAAAGACTAATTATGTAAGATACTAAAGAAATGTATTGTGTAATTTTTTAGACGTTTGCATAAAAAAAAATAGAATTTTAGTGACTTTTTCTTGAATGGTGCACGATCTCTCCCGGCTTTACCCTAAATTAAAATTTTTCTCTTCGTTATTCCGTGCCAAAAGTGCTAATGGTATTCACCATTGAAGTTATAATGGAATGGTTAAACTCCCTCCATCATTGCTTTTATATAATTCTTTTAGAAGCGTATCGGATCAACCATTTACACTACATGGTTATGTTGCATCTAATATATATGGTTTCTTATACCTAAGAGCTATATACGACTATAAAACGAGCTATTAGACAGAAAACATCAGAAGTTTATTTGAGGAACGCCCTCGGGAATCAAAGGGTCGTACCTACATGATGGGCTCAGTGAGCCAAACTGACCCTAGAAGATGCATACAATTATTTACGTAGCTTTTCATAACAATTTTTACACATGTATATTTACATAATTAGACCTAGCTCGGTCAATAGTATCTACAGCAATCAGGATCGAATAACATGCATTTTCAAGAACGTAACTTCAAAATTGCCTGTTTAGCTTACACTTCGATGAGAAAATGACCACGAGTTTTAAGCGTAAAATAAGTTGAACGTTCACGGACAGATCACATTGGCCAGTTTCAACCCATTTTCAGTTAACGTTAAGCTATTACAAAGAAAATGTTAAACTTTAAAATGGAGTTAAGGTTAGCAGTCTTTCTACTAAAGGGCATACACTATATCCACATTTAAGAGTAAATACAACAAAACGCTAATTTTCGACTTTTATTACTGCATAAAGCGGAGTAACTTTCATCCGTTTCGTGTTTCCACTTTTTACAGTGTAGGTGTTTGTGATGAAAACTGGCTTAATCTTGCTCAGGATAGAGTCCCATGGAAAACGTTTGTTGCTGCAGCGATGAACTTGCGAGTTCCGTAAGAAATAAAGTAAGTCATGCAATTATGTTGTGAAGTATATACTGAGTCTTTCTTTCTTTCTTTTTTTTTTTCAAAGAACTGGATGGGACCATGATATTTATTTATTTCTGATTAATTTGTTTTAGCATCACTATATAAAGCACAATTAAGACCATTTTACACAGGATACACACAGGGGCGGACTTCCGATGGGACCCTGCCCCCGTCCGCTGGTCCTTTTGGTCATGGAAACGTAATGTTACCTAATTAAGAAGACCACTTAGTCCACATACTATTGGTAGCGTTAGGGTCTTGCGGGTCTCCCAAAATAAGTAATTCTGGCACAGAATCTGTGATGACCAACACGAAGGAAGTGCTGAAGTTACAATTTCAGCAGGTGTAATGTAGAGCCCTCACAAATCACAAAAAGAGCCCATGTACATACAATTTAATGGTAATGCACAATGCTGTAATACATTCAAATTCTTTTAAGGCACTATATTTATTTTGAGACCTGATCAGTAAGTATCCCAAGAACCGTTTGCAAGTTCTTTATTGAAACCCACTGCTACGAAAGGTATTGAATGTACTTGAAAGGTGCTTTTGAAGCCCATGTGCCACAACGCCTACGACCTCGAGGGCCCTTTGGTTTCTCGGGTGGACCCTTTGGTTGGTTACTAGTCCACCCCTGGAAACACCTAACAACAATAACACCAAGAAAAAGAAGACTGGAAGGAATCGGCCATGGCGTTATACAAGATGCCATCCCAGCATATGCCTGTTGTCATCGAGGGAAAACCCTCGTCAGGATGGCAGACACAGGCATCAAAACCGGGACTTCTCGATTCTAAGGTGAGCATTCTGCCAACTGATCTACTTTGTCGGTGATATTAATAGAAAGGTGTGAAAATGCATGCCAAATTCATCAGTTATATTTTTCTTCTGTCGTTTTGTAATTAGTGCTGCCTATTAAGCGCAATGAGCTGGAATTTTCGCTCTAAATATTTCAAAACAGGAAATAAGTATTTGCACAAAATGTACCTCGAATCGGCACTTAAAAATGTTGACATTATAGAATGCAAGCTGACTGACATTACAGAATGCAAGCAAGTTTTCTTTCTTTGTTGAAAATGTCACAAGAAACACATTAAAAAATAAACCAATGATTTCCGCCTAGAAGTCAGGATTTAATAGAGGGTAAAAAAGTTCAGTTCAGCGTTCAATTTTCAGCTTGAAATGCTCCTTTCGTCCAAAACCCATACACAAATACACGCACAACTTTCACACATGCACGGGAGCACTAGAAGACATTCATATGCTATTCTGCTCACGTTCGGAACGGCAATCAGTAACGACACAGGATGTCCTGTTCGCCGTCGAAAGCTCTTTTTAAGGACGATGATAATGTTGAAGAAGAAGAAGAAAAAAAAAGGACGAGATCTGTCCAAAATCCTAAATGTCTTTTCTAGAAACCTCTGGAAAGGTAGCCCGATTAAAAGAAGAAGAAGAAAAATCCGATAACCATGAGAAACAAAGAAATTACGCCATTTTGGTTTTCTAGAACAAGAATTCAGGGGAAAAAATGTATAGGTTGTTGAGTGTCGATAATGCTTACAGTCAAATATACAAACTCGTCTTAAACTATTTCTATTGGCTACTCATCGAAATTGCAAGCGCGTACATGAAAAGCCGGCCTTATCTGTTTATGATATTTTAATATATTCTATAGGCCAACTTTACAAAGAGTGTAAACTTTCGATAACAGTTTTATTTAAAGATGACCAATGACAAAAGTACGTTATTAACCTTATATTCTTTTATTTGGTTGATTTAGACTGATGGAATGTACACATGTCTATGGCCTAAACTTGTCACAAGTTTGTGAGATGAAGTCCCTCGGTAAGCAAATCTTAAGCTGAAAGATATAACGATAGAAGAAACCAGGTCTTCTCTCCGGCCACTGGTAAAAAAATGAACACAACCCTGGAAAATCTAAGTTAAGATGGCTGCCATGAACACAATCAAACCTATGTTGCCCTCATAGTAATGTTGTTCCGAAGTTTTGCACACTCATCCACGAGATGTAGGTCTTTAAATTCCATCAAAGCAATGTCTTAATCTTTATGTAGAAGAGAAGAGAAGCAATCGCGTTAATGAAGAACCAACACATGCACGTTTATGTGTCCACACCAATATGACATGTCATGTGTCTCATAAACAGCAGTGAAATCAAACAATCTGGATTCTGTCAAATGTGATGGTGGGGAATGTGATACATGTTGACATGACGTGGGTCTTAATTGGTTGATAGAGTAGTAATAACCATTAATTAGATTAAGCCAACAACAAGATTCCAAAGGACCACATCGTCAAGGAAGTGTTGCAAACTCGAAACATAGTTGTGCATTAGCAAAGAGAAAATGTCTCAGTTAATTTGGTAAATTAAACAATTTTTTAATTATTATTTCTAATATTCGATTCTATATTTTCCACACAACAGATCATCACTTAAAATACTTGTTAAATACTGAAGAGTGGTATTATTCCACATGTTCTCTACCACTTATGTAGCTTCCGTTATATATACCTTTGTTCGAATCACGATTATTTTCACTTTCTGTGCGTTATTATAGTAATTTCTTAGGCCGTGTATTCATGAACGCTACAGACGCATGCTTCGTTTGCGATTCGACTGAGTAGCCAATAGAAACAGAACAAGTATTTTTGTTGATGAATCAACCACATCGTAAGCAAATCATGCGACCAGCGCGCACATGAAAAGTCGACTTCATCAGAGTATGTCAGATGTTTCAACGTATTAGTAACTGATCTTTTACTTTTGTATAAAGAACCTTAATATTTGCAAACCTTATAATTTTTATTTCTTTCCTATAGCCGTAATCCTCCACATCTAGCGTCATTCAATCATCTATTTGTGATCTGTTTTGTTAAATAAAAAGGGTGAAAGGAAACTTCCCTGTGCTACTCCTCAACTAATTTATATTCAGGGTTATGTGACTGCGAAACTTCCTTCCAGTCACAATGTCCCTTTGAAAATTTTCAATATTGAAAAATTCACAACAGGCAATCTCAGATGGACTTCAATTGGACATGACGACAAACTGTGAAATTCAATACGTCTAAAAGCAGACAATTTTTTTTATGTGCTGATGTAATGTGACTGCTGTTCTCAGCCTCTATATGAGAGAACCCGTTTATTTTTACGTACTTGGTCAGCTGCCAGTGAATAATGCTGAGAAGAGACATCAAGTCTGAGTCAAAACTCTCCAGTGGTAATAAGATGGCAACCACTACACTTCATATTCCTAAAACAATCTCACGTGGGATTACTCTGCCATTAAAAGAAAGAAAAAAAAATCATAAAATTTAGGTGGCATGTATTCGAAACGTCAAACACAACTAATGTAACGATGAATTTGAAAGTGTTTCGTGCTCATAAAGAAGAAGTATTCTCAAATCAAGTAACTTTAGTTACAGGAAACAAAGGATTGGGTGTCATAAAGTCAGTATTTAAACTAGCGTCTAAGGGAAGCACATGGAAACAAGGCGTGGCCCACATGCGATTGAAGACTTTGTTTCCATGTGGGCTCTCCTTAGACGCGAGCGTATTTAATCCCAAAATGCCTTACTAGCTAATCTCTATAAATAAAACTGAGTATGAGTTTGTCATTGCATCACGCCGTTACATTCGGAACATTTTGGCAAAAAGGCAGATCGAAAATGGATTGACTCAGCCCCTGTAGTCCAAACGGTAACTTCAGAACGACAATGGGAAGGGAGGCACGTGAGTTCGAGCCAGAGCTGAAACAGGATCACTTTTAGGTGACCCGGCCTGACCGGAACATAGGTAACCTGAGACCCAGTGACTAGGTCCTAACTTTGACCCAGTCTGGGCAATATAATTAACTGAAAATTTCGGCATCGTATTTTTCGTGCTCTGGGATAAAATCTCCGGTCCTGGTCACCCCTGAAAGAAGCACTGTTCAATCTCAAGGAATTAATAAAACGACTCTGCTTTGTTTTCCGGGTTACCGGGTCAGACCGGATCCGAAGCCCAGACTCGGTGACCGGCTGACTATCTTAACTGAAGTTTTCCAGGGTTTTCAGTTAGTATCACCAGGCAAATTTCGGGATAGTCCCTTAATATAGACCTTGGCCGATACTTTCCTTAGCCTCTACAAAACCCATCCCGACCTGAGCCAAAGATGCCAAAACGACTTACCTAAAGTAGGTTGACAACACTAACAACTTAGATGCTTGGGGACGGGACCCACCACAGCAGTTTTATGTTGTCTAATAATGTTTATGCCAATTTTGGTGCAGTTAGGTATAACGGAATGCAAGCAATCAAAAAAGATGGAATTTTGAAAAATGGTTGGTAGCACTGACTCAGTACACTGACCAAGGCTATCCCGGTAGCTCTGAGTTATTCTAACCAAGATCCTTCCCACGACACCTCAACTACCGTTCTATACTTTGTGTTCCCTGAGATTTATATTTTAAACACTGACGAATTGACGGACGGAGTGAACGGAATTATAAAGTCCCTTTTTGTTAGCTAATTTATTAAGTGACCTAACAGGCTGAGTTAATCCAGGTTACTGGCCCCAGAACTGAAGTAAGTTTCTCTCTAGACCCCTATATGGTTTCGTTGAAGCACTTATCTCCGTTATTGAGTGCATAATGTACACAATTACTTTACAGAAAAGTTGTTGATTTACAATAATAAACAAGTGAGGTCCTTGGGATGTGAACATAAGATACCACCAAGCTTCAGCACGGAGCGACCTATGATTAATATTGCGTTCGAAAAATTGCGGCTAGACTTTTCAAACGACACGTCAACCACTTTCCTGGCCCCAGTAGTTCCAAAGTTGAAATTTCCTACTCCTGAGAATTGGAAACAGCTCCTGTAACCTGGATGAATAATACCGGTTTGAACTCGTCTTGACGAGACCTTTCTAACTACACTTCAATCATGTTCCTAGCCTAAGTGGTTCTAAAGATATAAATTGCCCCTCTATAACTAAAACCAACCCTACAATGTGTATCATCTATACGGGTTTGAGCTAGCCTTACCGAGACCTTTCCAATGACACTTCAATTCCCTTCCTAGCCCTACTAGTTCCTGAGTTGAAAGTTGTCGACAGACGGACCGAGCTAGAGCATAATTCTTCACAGCACTTGATGGTTGCTGCTCAAGCTTAAGGTTAATGTAAAACAATGCTCTCCAATAAAAGATGGCAGCACTAGCTCTGTATATGTGTAATGTATTTTTATCGTTGCACGAAATTTCAATGCTGCTCCTACAAATTCAAGTCTAGAGAGTTCTAACTTTCAGGGAAGAAAGTTCATAACCAATTCAAGAGTTCGATTAATGCAAATTTTTTTTGTTCATTGTGGAAAGAGCTTCATTGTTATAGGTTTTGATATTCACAACAACAGTCAAGCGATTTCAACAATGAAGAAAATCAAAAATTAAAAATCGTCAATGCTCGAACTCTTGAATTGGTAATGAACTTTCTTCCCTGAAAGTTAGAACTCTCTAGACTTGAATTTGTAGGAGCAGCATTGAAATTTCATACAACGATAAAAATACATTAGACATATACGGAGATAGTGCTGTTATTTTTTGTTGAAGCGCTAGCCTGTGCTACACAAGGGCAGTTAGACGCACAAAGAAGAATTAGAAGTGGACAGAAAAATGATATATATATATTGCTTCGAGCTGAAACACAAGGTTAGTGGCCACCCTTCTGATAAACAGTTATTTTATACGTAATAACCTGGCATGAATGTATCAAAGGTCATGTCATTACAGAGAATAAAATTGCTAAACAGGACGTCATTAGGTTTCAGTTTGTAATTTACGTTCTGTATAAATAGTATCTCATTACATGCAGCCACCCGAGTTATTACATTCATACGTGTACACACATGCTGAAATATAGGTTAAACAGAAACAAGAGCTCTTGCATTTTGTTAACTGTGAAATGTTAATTTTGCATTGGTTAAGTTTCCCGTTGCGTGTGATACGATTATATGTTTGCAACTTGAAATTTAGTTTTAATATAAACATGACTCCTAACTTCATTAGTCTACCATATTGTTATTATTATGTATGAATAATAATAAAAAAGACCTTACTTCAGATCAAGCATTCAATTACTACTAAATTTAACAATATATTTATACTTTTGTGTGTTATAATAACATTTTGCTGTATGTTGATCTGATGTATAGCAAAGTTCTTCATCACAGTTAATATGCCCAGAGAGCAGCACATGATTCGAACCTACGTTACTTCTCCGTAATATATATTTCATAGCGGTCAAGTGGTTGACACAAATCCGATGCATAAGATGTATCCATACTGCACCCTTCCCGTACTTAGGGCTGATTTTCATGAAAGCTTGCGTTGCTTGAGATTTGGATGAGTAGTCAATTGAAACACATGTTTTATTTACTGCGTGTTCTAAGTGTAACACGTGTTTCAATTGGCTATTCGCCCAAATTTCAAGCAACGTAAGCGTTCATGAAAATCAGCCCTTACTGTCCTGTTTCAATTTATTTATGGTCTTTCGGCACCTATGACTCTGGCCTGGGTAGAGGGATAGATGGCCGGGATGGATGCGAATAAAGGTTTCGGACAGGGCCTAAGTAAAATCTACCGTCCCGGAATCTGGACTACAAATGTCTTTTTTGTGATATTACAATCAACCCGGACCCCATGAGAAGATAACTGAAGACCCCTGGGCTGGGTTGCAAGAAAATACTTAAGTGTAAAATCTGACTTAAGTCAGACCATCGAGCTCTACATAATACTGGAGTGACTACTTAGTGTTAAAGATAGACGACAGAGCAAACGTTTAAACTTGTTTGCTCGCTTCCAGTCTAATCCAATGTGGACCAAATTTTCAGTTCTAACTCAGTTTTATAAGCTTCTTATCGCTGTGCGGCCTGTTTTTTAATTTAAGTAGTCACTCCAGTATTATGTTGAGTTCGATGGTTTGCTTACGACAGATTTTACACTTAAGTATTTTTCTTGCAACCCAGCCCAGATCTATAGCAATCAGGTTCTAGTTCTGAAACCACATGTTTCTGGGTTTGAATCTCGGCTCGGGCATGGATTAGATTTTAAATTTACTTTTTTTAAAATCGGGATGTGAGTCTCAAATAACTGGTTAGTCCATTTTGTATTTTCCGAAAGTAAAGTATTGTTATATAATGAAGTTAAAAAAAAAAAAACCTTCCAGAACTCGAAAATTACGAAGTAGAGAGGAACTTTTTCTCCCCTATGAAAAAGCTTTTGAATATTTAAAAAATACACAAATGATGTGACATAATTCCGGAATGCACGAGTACAAAAGCGTAGACGAAACAACTTTCTGCTTCTTTTTTGAGATCTTTTACACAGTTCGCATTAAATATTCCACTTGCACTCGGGTATTTTTCGCAGAGAATGAACAAAATACAAAAGAATAAGACGCTTCATATATTTGTTTCTTTTTGCCCTTTCTTCACCATTTGCCGTAACAAAGAAGAAACACGCGAAGCGCGAAAGAAAATAGGAGAGGAAATTTCTGCAGTGCTAGCATCAGAAACGAGCAGAAGACAGCTCGAATCAAGTCACTGAGAAAAAAAACAGAAGAGTAAAGATAAAAACATTGCAACGACAGAGGAGGTTAAGATAGGGAGTACAGAGCAGCGTTGCCAATAACTGTGTAAATCCCCCAAAATTTGAGAAAGTAGTGAACCTGTTTACATAATCTTGGTTTAAATGCAAATATCGTGTGGATTTATGTCAATAACATTGATCTCAAGCTGAATTGTGCTTATCTTTGATGTTTTCATTCAACTTCATCAAAAGAACCTGCATAAATTACCTCACTTTCCATGGTAAATTGAAATGACGCAGATTAGTTCTTCCCGTTAGGCCGGCTTTGTACGGGCTAGAAGTACGACTTTGCTGAGTAGCCAACTGAATATCTGTGTACAAGTATTTCTATTCGCTACTCAGCAAAATCGGAAGCGAAGCACGTGGCTAGCGCGCACAGGAAAGGCCTTAGGGATAATTTACATGCTAGCTTGCTTTGCGTGCGATTTGGGTGAGTAGCCAATTGAAATACGCGTTTTATTGCGTGTTCTACGTACTACGTAATAAAACACGTGCTTCAATTGGCTACTCACTCTAATCGCAAGCAAAGTAAGTAACGCAAGCTTGCATGTAAATCAGTCCTTAGGGTGTCATTTCATGTACGTGTTGTCTAGTGCCCAATAGAAATACGGGACGTGAGTGTTCTATTGGCTGCTAGATAAATCGCAATTGTGGCATACGACGTACGTGAAGAGGCGCTCCTAGCCAATACCAGTGAACTAATCGATCATACGGGAGTGTTCGACTGCAATACAAGATTAGAATCTGAAGCCGTATACATGGAGCTGCAATTATTTTCATTCGTCCACTTCCAGTTTAGTTCAAAGGGCCAAAATTACAGTTCTCCAACTCACGTTTTTTTCACATTTGCTGTCACTATTTGGCTTCCCTTTGATCTTTATCTTAATTATCGCAAATAACGTGATTAATATTTAGATAATTTCCTTTTATATGTGCAGTCCAGTATTACATACATTAAGAAATAATATACAAATTACGAGCCATACAGTGTTAACAAGACTAAAAATAGGAGTTGGAACTGGAAATTTGGTCGATTTGGGATAAAACCGAAATTGATAAACCAATTTCAATGTCTTCTCTTGTACCTGTAGATACTGATCACTCACTTTAAGTGGAGCAAGCGGGCTTGAAAATGAGCCCTTAGTAAGTGATTTCGTGTTTTCAGACTGCTGTTAGTATTTTCACGTTTTACTCAACTTTATCGAAAAGGGTAGGATGAATTAAATAACTTTTTATGATAAATTTACACAAAATAGGTGACTTCACGTCAGATAACTATTTTATCGAGCTTAAATTCATACAACTCACGACGTGTAATTAAAGCTAATGGAAAGATTGACTATTATCTAAAAGACAGACATAAGAAGAGACAGTTAGCCTCATTCGTTCATGGGCAGATTAATACAAAATTCACCACGCTCTCAGTTTTAGCTCAGTTTTTCACACTTGTTGTTGCTGTATGTACGTTTTAATGTTTTAATTCTGAACTTCGCATATAATAGCACATCCTATAAATAAAATTAGTGTTTCTTGCGTAGCACAAGTTATAAATAAAAAACTAAGATACACAGCGACAACTAAGACAAACTGAGTTAGGGATGAATTTCATGAAAGCTTGCTTGCTTTACGTGTAAATTAGATGAGTAGCCAAGTGAAACACGCGATTTATTGCGTGCTCTACGTATTACCTAATAAAACACGTGTTTCAATTGGCTACTCACTCGAATCCCAAGCAAAGCACGCAACGCAAGCGTGCATGTAAATCAACCCTTAGAACTGAAAGTTTGGAATTAAACTGGAAGTAGACAAACGCTAAGTATTTCCTCCTATGTCTGCCTTCGGATACCAACTAACCTTGTAATTTAATCCGGTGCTCTAGTATTCTAAAGTACTCCAAAGCAAATAGTTCGCCACACAATAATTCGCTGTCTAAATGTTCTCAAATATAAACATTAGTTTTAGGTTCACACTTAGTGCAGGAAGATAGAGTTATTACTTACTAGTTATTACCGTAGAGTATAGAATAAAATAGACATAACTTTCATGACATTGACATCACAAGAAGCCAAACTTACGGTACAGTGGCAGCCATATTGTGTGTCCCCATTAGAGTCCCTCTATACCGAGTTCTGTGAGTCAGCCAGTAACTTTTTCGAAACGCATGATTCTGTCGTGTGACTGCAATGTACAGCACAACACATCTGGGACTATTTTCAAGCATTTTACAATTGTCAATTCGCTGCGACACATTTTTCTTAAAAAACGATAGCTATTTTGGAGGTTTCATCTGACATGCGCACTTCTCACTAATAACTTTCTCTTCCCAGAAGAAATAATGAGAAGGCAATACTTGATTTAGAGGGCCTCCAAATATGGGGCTAATCAATATGGCGGAAATGTCTCGCCCTTTCCGTCTCTTGGCTTCACTCCCCTCGCCCATAATAAAGCAGTCTTAGGGCTAATTTTCATGAAAGCTTGTGATTTGGGTGAATAGAAAATTATAAAACGTGTTTTAAGGCCCCCTATAACATCTTCTACGTGGAACACGTATTTCAAAGGGGTTTTCACCCAAATCGCAAGAAACGCAAGCTTTCATGGAAATCAGCCCTCATGCTTTCTCTATTCTATTCTATCTCTATGGTTATTACATTGCTGATTTAGTCTTACCAAACTTTAAAACGCCTTTCATACAATTGGAAACCCAGTCACGTTGAGCATTCTCGCACATATTTACTTATTTTCGCGTTTAAATATGTATATCATGGCTACATGAAATGTGGATTTTAAGGATGTTTGTTTAGCAACACTGACAGAGACAGAGAAGGACTACTTTCTGCATCGGCATGGAAAATAGGGCCTGGAGCAGGAAGGAAGCAAAATGCACCAGCACCATAAGAGAAAAGAGAGATTATATCGGTAACCGAGCTCTCTGAAGAGAAAGTTTGGCTTCTCTCCCACCCGCGATTGGCACAAGAAGAAAAACAGGGTTAAGAGATATTGCGCTTTTGCAAAATATGGAACCATCCACCCACAAAAGTTTTCCTCTCGCATTCATTGGCTTCTAGAACTAGAAGAACCTTTTGGATCCTTGTGTTCTCGTATTTGTTGATTAAATTCTCTGTGTGTTTACAATGCCTTTATTACAATACAAACAAGTCTCTGTCTTCTCCACGCTTGTTAACTTTGTGGTTTCAGATCAAACTAAAACAAATGGTTATTAATTGCATTCCACATCTTCAGTACCGTATATTGAACAACAGGATATCAGTTATATTTCCAGTATTTCACAAAGATCAATCGTATCTTATTCTTTTGCCAAATTGTTAATTTTAATTTTTGCAGTGTACTTTCCTCTGGCTTCGGAAACACGTTGTCTTTCGAGTGGCCCATTTCCAAAGAGGGAAAATATTCCTCAGACACTTAAAAAAAAAACGTATTTTACCTTTGGAGGGATGTTTCGAGAAATAGAGGCAGAAAAGATTTAAGCAGAGATAGGGACATTCCAAAGCTTTCTTCTACAAATCGAACACTGTATCTTTCTACGGCTTACGAGTACATTTTTTTTAATGTTTTTATTTGTACTTCGGTAATTGTAGACTAAACTCTTCGTTGAAGTTGAAGTAAATAAATAAATATAACGCCGTAAAATACACATGACATTTTATATAGTGTAATAAGTAAGATCTTGTTTTATGCCCCACACTGGGCGCCAAATAACTACCTTTTCAAACTATGCCTTATGAACAGACAAAACAAGCATATACCGAGCACGCATGCCATAAATACTACTCAAAGTAAGGTACGTTTTAATTTCCAAAATAATTTGAACGGATCAAGTATAATTTGTCCATAAATAGTTAGTAACATTGATTAAGGAAGTTTCCACAAATTTATATACGTTATATTTCAGGGTTGCTCTTTTGAAGGACACAATCTATTTTGTTTGCCCTAAATTTGCACTTCAATACAAAGCTTGGATTATATTGGGGTAGAACTCAAATACTCGTACGACTACATTAACTTACGTGAAACCAACATCTGGTCTCAGATATGTGAAACACAGAAACGCACCCTGCAGTCTGGGGAACGTTCTCATGTAATGCGAATGAAGTAAGGTTTGTATCAACATAATTCCTCGTAAGAGTGATCGTGCAATAAATGAAAGTTTTATGTTCCTATCGGGTGCCAGTTATAAGTTTATATTAATATGTAAAATTTTATGTCCCACATCGGGCGCCAGTTATGAGCTTATATTAATATATAAAAATCTTATGTCCCACGCCGGGCGCCAGATATATACTTACAAGACACCACGAGTAAGGATAATCTAAAGCAACGATCTCCAACAAAAGATGGCAGCACTACCTCCGAATATGTCTAATGTATTTTCACTGTTACACGAAATTTTCTTGCTGCTTCTACAAATTCAAGCCTAGAGAGTTCAAACTTTCAGGGAAGAAAGTTCATAACCAATTCAAGAGTTCAATCAATGCCGATTTTTAACTTTCTTCACTGAAAGTTAGAACTCTCTAGGCTTGAATTTATAGGAGCAGCAAGAAAATTACGTGCAACGAAAATAATACGTTAGACATATACGGAGATAGTGCTGTCATCTTTTGTGGGAGATCGTTGCTTTAGATTATCCTTAATGTTCTGCCTATTGCGGCAGATCCTTGATAGCCAGTTTTAACTTACTATAGATTTGTGCTTCCTTAATACTATTTGTGAGTTGCATCAATATTCTTCTTCCTTCAGCCAAATTTTCATGAGGAACAGTCAATATGCGCAACTTCAGCGCAAAACATGTTCTAACTAGCGTCTTAGACCTCATAATAGATAAACTTAGCACGCTTCCCTATTTTTTACTGCGCTAATACTAATGGGTTTTTGTTCAGAGCACGTGATTTTGAATTCATCCGCTAGATAGCTCTGGCATAGACCTCATAATGGAATATGACGTCTATGGTAGAACTACCTAGCGGATGGATTCAAAATCACGTGCTCTGAACAAAAGCGCAGCAACAAATGGGGGAAGCGTGCTAAGTCTATCTATTATGAGGTCTATGCTAGCGTTGTTCACCTTGCTCTATTGTTCTCCAGAACACCAGAATTGGTCTCTTCTCACTTATCTTCTCCAGTACTCACCATTTTATACTTCCGCATACAGCTACGTTTTCCATTCTCATTCAAACTCACATTTCAATGGCTTCAACTATCCCTTCATTTTTTTTTTGTGCAGTTCACGTTTCGTTCTTCCATCAACGCATTTAAAACTGTTCCCTTACTTCTACATTCACTGATTCACAATTTTTTTTTTTTTACTGTGTTTTGCTAACACTTTCTCGCCCGTTTTTTCGAAATTAACTCGCCGAGGGAAGGCATCCGTCAAAGGTATACCGGAAAATAAAAGCGAAGATGCGGGTAGAATTTAAAATGACGTAGAAAAACAACCCTGAAGTTAGTAATTTTTCATTTTCTAGTATCGCTACCACTTTATTTTCTGGTATAAGCAGCAAATTGAATACAACTTCCCGGGAATACAATAGCAGCGGATGCTGTGCTGAATAAATTTCTACTTTTTCATCCTACAATCAAGCTGAACTGAAGCCAATTTCGCTCTCCCTATCCCACCACATAGAGTTCCAATATCTGCTTCATTGTTTACATTTCAGCAAGAGGATCATACATCAGAATGCAGAAGAAAGCCCTGCTGTTTCCATCCGATTCAGGTCTTTTTTGCTTTCAGCCACGAGAACTAAGTTTTGTTTGGCGAATTTGTGGGAAAGAAATGTTTCCTCCACATTCTCGTAACAAGCAACAAAATACTTCTACATCGAATAAAGGGTAGCACAATATACTAATTCGCTATGGTGGTTTTCAAGTGTTTAATCAGATGAAATATAATATTTTTCTATAACGCTTTGAAAACGAATATTACATCCATCCTGTTATAAGATTATATGGTCAGTCAATGCTCAGTGATATGGATTGTGTGTAATCCGAGATTGCAGAAAATTGTGTTATTTACTCTTAGTTTGTTCAATTTGATGACAGAAAACTACCCAGCTAAAATTGACAGCTAATTTCTTAAAAAAAAAAGTGAAAAAAAAAAGCTTTTAAAAACCTACTTTTCTTAAACAATTTGTACTAAAAAGTAAAAAAAAAAAAGAATAGTTTTGTTTATGCATGACTAAAAAGAAAAGCATAGGGGGAACTCTCATATACAATCACTTTATAAATTATTCAATTCGCGCGCCCCATATTTTTCTTTTTAGTCATGCATAAATAAAAATTATTTCTTTACTTTTTAGTACGAATTGTTTAAAAAAGGTATGTTTTAAAAAAGTTTTTTTTAAATTATCTTTTTCGAGTATTTCGCTGATCGTACACTTTTTCTCAAGCTGATCTTGTCACCTCAAATCCTAAAGAGTTCTGCAACCAGTCAAACGCAACACTGTTGCGGGCCAGTGGTTATTTTAGGATAAAAAGTTCTTACTAAAAAATAAAATATGCTTTTAAAATATAGAAATATATGAAAGTAATAATGTAATACTGTACTGTCACCCAACTTACGTCGCTGTGCAAAATTTCATCAGTGCATGACGTCAGGGAATAAGTTACATTAACGTTGCACGATTTAAGGACAGAATGAACCATTGTGAATTAAAGAAAGTATGTAACAAATTTGAATTCAATAAGGTTACCGTTGGAAGAGTGATGGTGATGATTGGTACTCTGCTCCAAAGCAGTATGTTCCGAAGGTTTTTGGGTGGTTTACCATTGCTTTTCACTGAAGAAACATGGCATTCTAAGGAAAGAATCAAACAGTTTTAAGTGGACCCTGACGCGTTTCAACTCGAGCACAATCCACAACCCATAGATTACAACATGAGAAACGAAACCACTGATCCATCTAAAGAAAAGTAAGAGGAGCACAGAAGAGTGGTGACTGTAAGACTGTAACTAAATAACGGTAAAGAGACCGTTACTCATGCCATATCGGTGCAGAAGAAATTACAATTTTAAGATGGCCTTGAGAGAGTATGAAAATAGCGAATTCCAAATGGTAAAATAAGCTTAAACCTGGTATTAAATTATAAAAGGACGGAAGGAATTTCTTGAAGGAAAAGAAGGACTATCGTCCTCTATTCCTGATGATAACGAAGGACAAAAGAAACCGGATCTAAGTCTAGGAAATCAGAAACGGCTGTCTAATTTCTCTCCATCAAAGGATGGATGGGAATCTCTCTTCTCCCTATCTCCATGGCTCAAAAGTAATGGAAGCAAATTTTGAGAAAATCATTGCTAAAGCAAAACGACCCTTTGGTCTTTCCCCAAGATCACATCAAAAGATCTTGAGAGTGAGGACAGCTTCTCTCTCGTTACTTGCCTGAGTGAGGAAAAGGGTGGCTGAAATTGGCTCCCACAGCTTTTTGATTACATCTCTCTCTTTGCCAAATTGGCCCTTCGAAGAACCAGCAGCGAGCAGAACCTCCAGCAGCTACCAACAAAGAAAAACAGGACCAAAAAGAGGGGGAAGAGCCCCCAACAAACGCACAAAAGATACAAGACAAACTCCTACAGAGAGTTTCAAGAGTTGTAAGGAATCCAAAGGGTCATTCAGTCTCTCACTCACTCCCATTACTTTGGATTTTGGAAACTGAAACGCTGAAAGCAAAGTTTTTCTGTGGTAACCTTTCCACATCCACATACAACAAACTCTACTGAATTTCATGAAACATAGTCTATTCTATAAAACAATCAAAGAACTAATGAGGATGCAAAAAAAAATACAAAATGGAAACAAGTAAATATATTGTTAACAGATGAAACGAAATCACGGCATTATCCAATGTAATCAACTGAAAGAGTTTTATTATATCTAATCCCGTTCAGTGAAAGATGACACTGCTTCTAGTGGCTGTTCTAGAGCGTATTCATTAAACGAAAGCGTATTGGCTAAAAGAGGAAACTCTCTATGTAATGGTAGTTAGGAGTGAAACAAGAAACACACGATAAACTGAGCATTGGTCAATGCCTGTCACTTACGCAGTCTTGCCTACAATTTACACCTTGTAATTCCTGTCGCCTCAATCGAAACCTCTTGATAGAAGCTCTAATGAACAAAGCAAAAGAATGGCTTAGTCTCTTGCATGGTTGCACGTGGAGCACTTGCGAAATATAGTCACGAAAGTACGTATTGCGGGAGTCTAGCACTTCTTTAGTCTATGGCGTAGCATTTAGTTTCTGTTTAACTTATTCATTTATGGACTAGATACGCAACCTTTACACATGCTATTCCCCGTACATGCCAAAGCTTAACTATAACTGCCTGTCTAGCCCATAAATATAATTTAAATTAGAAAAACAACTAAATGCTAGTTTTTATTAAACTCCCGTCCGTGACTACACTCTCCGTCACTCGCTTGACATAGAAGTTCAGAAAACATCTTTAGAAATCTTAGTTTCAATCTCTTTGACTTCCTATGATTTTTGTTGTGATTCTGTTTTCATTTTGGTGTTATTTTGATTTTTGAATTTGCTTACTACTCACACAACCCAAAATTCGTAAACACATTAAAGGTTGCCTGGTTGCTTTCATGTATAATTCATAAATGTTTGTTTCAGCCAATCAACAGTGTTTCTTCGTTGCAGGAGAAAAAAAATCCAGATTTTCAATGTCATTTTTTAAGCAAATTAATGTGATAAAATGTTCTAGTGGAAATGTCCATTCACGATTTAATTCTATTAGAGCCCTCTCTTGGCAGGTGAACATTACACTAACTTCTAAGGGTTGATTTTCATGAAAGCTTGCGTTGCTTGCGATTTGGGTAAGTAGCCAATTAAAACACGTGTTTTATTGCGTGTTCTACGTGTAACATTTGTTTCAATTGGCTACTCTCGCAAATCGCCAGCAAAACAAGAAAGGCAAGCTTTCATGAACATCAGCCCTAAGGGTTGCATTTCTTGAAAGCGTGCGTTACTTGCGATTTGGATGAGTAGCCAATTGAAACACGCGTTACACATAAAACACACAATAAAACACGTTTTCAATTGGCTAATCACCCAAATCGCAAGCAACACAAGCTTTCAACAAAAGGAGGCTGTCTATCTACCTTCAGGGTATTGCAGGGTTCTCGTATTATTTTTCATCCATAATGCACCGCTCGTAATTCAAATATCACCACTCAATGCCATGTTACATGAAATCAAGCAAAATACAAGCACAGCTACTGCGTTAGTCAAAACTAAGAATGTTCTAATAGAGGATATGCTTATAGGTATCTCATGACCAACGACAGTGTGAAGCAAAAAAAAAAAAAAAAAAAAAATGAGCACAACCAATTCGACATCCTAATTAGTTAGCAAACAACTGCAGAGCTTGCTGATTTTTGTTAGCCGGAAACAATGTTTTTGATTCGAGTAAGTGGGCTAATTGGGTGGTACTAAGCTGTGCTGTGACGTTTGGCTTCATGTTTTGGGCGAAATCGCATATCCTCTATTAGAACATCCTTGGTCAAAACAGAAACTATCCATTTTGAATATAGGTACGGATGTAATTTATTGAGTGAAACGTGCTGGGGAAACATTTACTAGTAAGTCTGAAAAAAACAGTTTAATATACTGGTTGGTATATAGTGATTTGAGTGATTCTAGAACATGCAATTCACTGCGTTAAAAAATAATTTATTCATAATCATGATTTATCATTGTAAACATGTAACTAACTGTGAATAAAATTAATGAGTCTAACAGTTTAAAACATTTAAAACAAGGGTGTATGATGGACATTTCTTATGTAAACAATATAAAATAGTAAGGGGAGAAGCACATATATTGACGCAAAGCACGTAAGTAAACGCAAATGGTGGAACTCGCACCAAAAAAACAAACATATAAATGATACGATCTGCCACATTGAAAACGAAATGAGAAAAGCATTTTAAAAGGTCAGGAAATTAGGACGTACTTTTCAGCAAGGATTCTACTCAAAAACGATCATTACAACATTCCCTTCATTGAGTTAAAAAAATATAAAAAGAAGAAAAGAAGATAATAAAACAAAGAATGAAGGTTCGCAACAGATGGCCATTTTTTTATGGTTCAAAATGCAAATACATTTTTAGTCTGTACCGCACGCATAGCTCACCAAACATAAGGTATATTTTAACCATAAGAACATCTATACAAAACTCACTACAGCACTTTACAAGATATTATTACAGAAATTATATTTCATTACATTGTGTTACTATAATTACTGTTGGATAAGACCATACCAGCTCGAAGTTATTTCATATCAGTATTATTCATTTGAATTAATGAGCCCTTACAAGCCTTGATCATCTTTTATAACGGGAACAAGAATATGAATACATTAATTTATAAAATAAGTGAACTGTTCTGGTTTTACGCTACAGTATTTATAGCAACACAATGAAACATAATATTTGTATGATACTTTCATATAGTTGTAGAGGGTTTTCATAGATCATCCATCATCTTTCCTCCTCCTTCTTCTTTTTTATATTATTATTATTATACAAGCTGAACATAAAAGTGCTGAAGAGAATTGTCGAGAAAAGAACAATATGAGGAAAATAGAGGAAAAGAACTAAACTTTCGCAAAGTATTACCAAAGAAAATAATAAGAAGTGAATCTTGCTATACTGTGCATAGTATACAAAAATTCCCGTCCTCTGGACTACTCATCAGATGGCAGCACAAGTCTAAGATCACGTTATATCGCCGAGAAATGCCATTGGCGCGAAATTATTAATTTTCATTGGCTAGGATGTCAATGAAATTTTCCACAGAATCATAAAAAAAATCTTTAGGGTCAGTTCTACAATCGACTGCTAAACTTCTAGACAGCGCTAACTTGAGGCCAAGTCTGATTTTGGCCAATGAGAGTACGCAAAATGAGAGTTGGCCTTAACTTAGCGCTGACTAGAAGTTTAGCGGTCGGTTGTAGAACTGACCCTTAATAAATTTAATATTGTTTATCTTCTATATTGGTTTATAGACTTTTTTGTTCTTTACAAATAGAATGCTCTTTATCTCATCTTTTCCTTCTAAATTTATGTTCTCTTTTCTCTTGATTCTATATCCATTTTCGTCTGTACGAGGTAAAAGAGTTCTTCTTCTTTTTCTTCTTCGTTCAGTTACATAGATAAAGAATGACGGTTGGTTGTTCGAAACAAGGATGTTCTAATAGAGGATTTGCTTCTAGCTATCTCATGCGCAGTGAAAGAATGAAGCCAAAAAACAACTGAGCTTCGACCAAGATTACCTGATTGGTTACGAACAACTAGAGAGCTTGTTGCCATCTTTGTTAGCCGAAAACATTGTTTTTGACTGGAGTTAGGGGGGTAACTGGACGGGACTACACTCTGACGTTTGGCGTCATTTTCTTAGCAAAATCTCATATTCTCTATTAGAACATCCTTGGTTAGAAACTGAAGGCATCAGGACTGGCCGCAACTGTCGCTACTATCTAGGTATACGTGAGAACTTCTAGCATTCACTTCTGATTATTATCTTTGGTATTACCGCCAGAATAAACGTTCTTTATATTTTCAATTTCAATTTTCTTGACATTAATCACAAGCTTAGGATACTACAACAACAACAATTAGTACTACTACTACTAATAATAATAATATTGTATTGTCAATTGCTTCTGAAATTAGCTATTGTTTTCGTTTTTATATAAACCACATTCGAAACTTTATATAGAGAGAGCTTGATATCTGAAAGCTTCTGGGATGAGCTACCGTTCAATAATTTATTGAGAATAAGACTACATTCTTCATCTATTTCCAGGATCTTCCTTTTTAGGAAGTTTGATGTAGGAGGAGGGGAGGGGGAATGGATATAAAATAAGAGGCAGGGTAGGAGTAGGGGTGGAATCTTTTGAGGAAACCGAAGAATGATATGAATATTTCATGAAGGACGTTGTTGTCAATTCGAAACAAAAAACAAAAAATGCCAATTTCATGCAGGAATATCACCGGAAAAAAATATCTTCACTTTTCCCAGGAAAGCTGATTTTATAATCTATATAAAAAAAAGTATAGACCTACGCTTAGAAGCTCATCTTTCTGTATATATAATGCTGTGTTTACTGACATGATTTTCGTTAAGTGACAAAGTATAGCTTCTCTTTCGTGGGAATCAATAAACAAACAATACTACACCATACCACATGAGAACATCATTATCATGCTATTTTAAGATTATTGTTCCATTTGTAAATGTCCTACAACGAACAAAATATATCTCCAGTTTATTTTATGAATAAAAGATAATTTCTAATATTTTCTTCTTAATATTTTATACTACCTACTTGTCCTTCCACGTTATAAATATCCCGATATACTTCTATATACCGCAGCTTACAAATTCTTATTTCGAATTAGAATTCTTATTTCTAATTTGCTGAGGGTGTTTGTTGGAATAAATCTGGTTGTTTTGTATTCGAACTCATTGCTGAATGATCAAACTAATTTTCTTTCTTAAAGAATAACGGAAAATGAATTAGGGTCTATCTTTTTTCCTATGTTAAGTACAAGGATGATGGGTCTGCCCGAAGGTCCCTGGGCAAGGTGAACCAAAGTTGCTTTCCCATTGCCTTCCATCGGATGAAGATGATGCCCTAATAACGGGACCTACACTTAAACGTGAGCTCCGAAGCACTTGTGTACGCACCGGGAATCAAACTCAGGATCCCTTGATTACGAGGCAGCGAGGGTTACCACTCACCCAAAGATAGCATCATCTTAAATACAAAACTGCAATTTAATTCTGTATGCTTAAAAGTGTCCAACAAAGATCTTGATCAGAAAGATCGGTGGTCACCATCGAGAACTTAGGTCCAGAGCTGAAACCAGGTCACTTTTGGTGAATCCGGCCTGGCCCGAATATAGGTGACCCAACGATCCAGTCCGAAACTTGACCCTGTTCACCCGGTCTGGAAAACAATTAATTTCGAATTAATCACCCCTGACAGAAACGCTGTCCAAACGTAAGGAAATACAACTGTTTTGTTCTCCGGGTTACCGGGTCAAATTCAGGTCACTGTGTCTGAAGCCAAGACCCGGTGAACCGGTCCAAAACTTGACCTAAGTGACCACATGACCCATTTCAGCTCTGCTTCGGTCGACACTGGGAAGGCAAGTTGGTTCGAATTTTGTTGCTGGCTAAACTGAATAAAGATTTACAGGGTTTTCCTAAGTTTTAGAGGTAGTTCTACAATCGACCGCTAAGCTTCTAGTCAGCGCTAAGTTGAGGCCAACTCTTATTTTGCGAACACTCAATGGCCAAAATCAGACTTGGCCTCAACTGAGCGCTGACTAGAAGTTTAGCGGTCGATTACAGAACTGACCCTTAGCAGGCAAATGTGGGTATTTTACCTTCCTGACTGAAACTTTTCCTGGTTCGGAAGAGTGCTCGCCGACGGACGTCATCCTCTAACACGGACTTGGCTTTATCAATCTGGCCCATTAATGTTACCTAGAAACACGCACAATAATACTATTAGCTTAAGGTTGACCTAATGATAAACGTATTGATGTGCTGTGATTCTTTAGATGGAGATAGTTAAACAAAAAGGACCTGTCGCAATATTAAAAACAGTCGGATAATTCAAGATTGTTGAATCCAAAATATGATATCAGTTTCTCTCTATTGTCATTGGCGCGCTAGCATGAATGCTTCAAATGGAGAAAGCTAACCGCAATGGAAAGTATCTGCCGGATTCTGAAAACAAAATCAGAAACAACACAATCAATAAATATCACTGAACATAAAATCTGAATTCAGCTTCTCTCTAGGTCCTTCCACTGAGGTGCTAGTGTGAACTGTGAAGTCATAAAAAAAGAAGCAAAAGCCAATCATATGAAACGTTTCTGGCAGTTTCAGAGTTACCAGACTTAAAAAAAAAATCCCTTTCGGTAGGCCTACAGGCTGAGGTAGATTTCGAAGTTTCGCTGGGAGCCGGGGCTCGCCCCACAACTTCAGTGCTTTTGAGAGGATGCGCCTCCTTTATCTTAACCAAAATCTCACTGCAGCACTACACCACCACGGAGTACATCTTCACCCTCCCACGGTTGGCTGCGCCCCCAAAGGGAAGATTTGCCCCATTTATTGTAACCTACTCTTGGTCATACACCTTCATTGAAAATTTCGTTTCTCTACCTTCAATGATTTGGAAATTGGGTTTTTGGGGCGGCCATTTTGGATCCAAGTTGACGACTTTTTGAAAGTTTTCTTATTTTGTCGTGACCTATTTGTGATAGTACAACTTCAAGTAAAATTTCATTTATCCAGTTCAAACGGTGTGCAAAGTGGGATTTTGGGCGGTCATTTTGGATCCAAGGTGGCGACTTTTCCCAAATGTTGTGATATTTCCCTAAGCTACTCGTCATAATGCACCTTTATGCCAAATTTCGTATCTCTAGCTCAAACGGTGTGGAAAATGGATTTTAGGTCCGCCATTTTGGATCCAAGATGGCGTCTTTGAACTCATTAGCTAACATTTTCATAATCAAAAAGTGATGTACCTTTATGCCAAATTTGATTTCAATAGCCCCAGCGGTTTAGGCTGTGTATTCTATACAACAATGGGTTCGGCGGCCATTTTGGATCCAAGATGGCGACCGATTTTGCTCATTAACGAACTTAACCGAGCTATTAAGCCTAGAAACAACATATAAAAATTTGGTTCAAATATCTTCAAAATTATGGCCGCTAGCGTGTTAATATATAAATATATATATATATATATATACTGTATATATATATAAATATACACTTTCATATCGTACCGATCTCAATAGGTATATTTTCTTCGAAATCTACCTAAAAAGGACGGATTAATCTGTATATCGTTGAACCGAAATCAATGACTCAGTTCTTGCTTTTGGTTTATGCGCTAACATGCATTACAGAACCAAACTTTTTTTTCTTTTTTTGGCGGGAAAAACGAATCTGATTTGCTGTACAATTCCAAACTGACCAAAGTGTGAAGTTTGAACTCTCTAGGCTTGAATTGGTAGAAGCAAGTAGCTTTGCGATTTCGTTAAAAAAAAAAAAAAAGTTAAAGACACACGGAGACAATTCTGTCATCTATCGGTGAAGATCATTGTTTTCCAAGATTGTAGATCCGCAAATCATGTTATTGAATCAGCAAAGAACAAGTATACGCTTCAGCAAATCAAGAATCGTAAATAACGCCCAGAAATATTACGTATTTTCACAGAATAAACCATTATGAACAGCCAGTCCACCATGAATAGTCATTACGACACTTCACCGCATTGCTGAACCAAAACAATACAAAGCTAGGCCTACTTACGAAATCCACTGCTTTATTATTCAGATTATGAGTACATAAAATCAATCCATAACTCTGCACAGAAAGCACTTTTATGAACAATTTTTTCTCCTCTCGAAAAGACCAAACTCAAATACACACACATTAGTATACGACATTATATGGAAAAGTGCCCACGAACCTTTTTTCGTTTCCGTACTTTCTACGCAGTTAACAATATTGTATTCAGTGTCTGTTAGTAAAGACATCTTAACAGAAAACACCTTGAGACGTTAAGAACTATGCGTTAAATAGCAGAGGAAGGGAAAAAGGAGGACCCATTTCCCTCAAAGCTTCAATTACGGTAGTTATTATATCATAGTTTTGTTTGGTGATTGTTTTTACGGGTGGTTTATAATAACCATGTGTAATGAATTAGTAGTTTTTGGTACTGATTTTCAAAGAAAAAATCAAGCCGTCTTCCAGAAATTGGTTCTGTATTAATTTCACTTTGTCTACCTGCACAGGCATTCTGCCAGACTCCCCCCCCCCTCTGCAATGATCAGCCACCAAATTCTCGACCCCCCGCCACGCAAATTTAAAATTATTAGGGTAAGGCGGTACAATTTCGAACACTTCAGAAACTTTTTTATTTTGTGGACAAATGAAAAGTAAGAACATGACAATTTTTGGTAGAAACGAAGTTCCAAACTCATACGCTGTGTTACAGAAATATTAACGAAAAACAATTGTTACACTGTCCATAAGAATACATTTTCGATTGGGAAACAAGCGTTCAGATATGTACCACATCAGGTACAATTCTGAACACAGGTAGGTACAATTTCGAACACATGCATTTGCCACAAAAAATTGTTTTCTACCTTGTGCACCTACACATACTTCGTGATACGACACGTTGCAAGACTGGCATCGTATCCGGTCGCATTTCACCAGGGATTCTTCACTATAATAGCCCGACTGACAGAAGCCAGATATATCCTCATTTGCTGGAGCTAAAGTCTTTCTCCTTTGCAACAATCCTTCAGTGCCTTGAAGCTTCTTCTTTCCTGGAGTAGGCCGGTTAACAACAGATGCTTTCTTAGTCTGTACCTCAGCAATATGAACTTTGCTTGTAAGATGGAGCAAAGTGAGCAGTTTTCTTTTACATGTCGATGGTTCTTTTCAGGCGTTTTGAGAATGCTACGGACCATAGCATTTTCTGGAGACAAACCATCGTTGAATTTCGGACGCATCCTGACACGTTTGAAAATTATCATCGGTGGAATGTACGAGCCAGCAGCATTGGAGCGACGTCACGTTTTCCCCTTTCTTAACATTTGTTAGTGACACGACTTCACGCTTCCATTTTTGACTTACTGTTTTCATGAGTCTGTTATTTAAAAGGGATTCCTGTCTCGTTGACGTTGTACATGCATTAAGGCTTGTCAAACTCAGTCATTACACTTTTCAAAATGCGAAAGTAGTTTCTTACTTCTTGTTCATTCATACCCTCAGCTCTAGCTCTCGATAGTCCTTCTGGTTTTCTCAAACCTATGTTTGAGTGCCTCTGCATAAAAGGCTTTGAGCCAATCATCACATGCTATCTTCACATCTGGATTTCATGGGTGTCGAATTCCACAAGCCACAGCCACTTCAAAAGCAGCCCGTTTCACTTGCATGGGTGTAAGTCCTAATCCTCTATTTTCAAAATATACTAATCTGTCCACCAAAACTTTATCTATTTCTTCCTACAATATGGTGGGATGTCCAATTTTGTCTGTCACCCGTGGAATGAGTCCCACCTGCCTATGCTTTTGCTTGCCTACGCGGTCGTGGAGGGTGCCCAGTGGAATGTGATATAACGAAGATATTCCTTTTAACGACAAATCACCTGCTATTACGCTCTTCTTCTTTTCAGTTTTCCGTCGTGGCATCTGTAATGACACAACAGGAAAGTCACAGTGAGAATGCTACTTCACAACTGTTTGATATGTACATTCATCTTAGTGTTCAGAATTGTCCCTCATTGGTGTTCGAAATTGTACCTTTGGCTGTCTTTTGTCAACGGCTACACAGTTACAAACGTTGCTCATAGATGGCACTTGGTGTACCTTGCTTGCTTCCATTAAAGACCATGCAATGTTTTACAGTAAACTAATGACCAATATTTCGCAATTAAGCACAACGACACAACGTCAAACAGTGAGTGATTTTATAAAACAACATTTTCTATGGATGATATACATACCTTCGCTGAAAGAATAATTTCTGTACGGCCTCAACAAACAGCCACACACACAATCCTATGAGGAACACACACGCACATAAGTACCTATTGACGCCATATACCTCACTCGGTGTTGGCAACTTTTGTAACTCGACAAATGGCGCAAGAGCTTAGCGTGTTCAGAATTGTACTCGTTCGAAATTGTACCTCCTTACCCTATGGTTAGAAATTGATTGATACAAACTTGCAAAACTTTATTTAAAAACCTGCTAACCCCCTAATTTTGGTTTTAGACACCCTCCAAAATGAAAATACTGGCAGAATCCCTGCATCTGTACCGTCCACCATGTGGAGTGAAGCTGATTTAAGTTTCAGAATCAGCGACCCCGGTTTAAACAGCCGTTATTAAGCTGGTGACTGTAAAAGCTGGCAGCTCCATCCCATTTGGCTAATTTTTTTCCATTTAAATAATTTCGGCCCAAGTACTTTCTATGCATTTATTTCTGGTAGCTTTTATTGAAATTGTATGGAATTTTCTATACATAGCGAAATATACGAAACAGACCTGTCCTTATTTCGAAGTACCATTCCAGCATTCGGTTTGAGTGACTGGGTGTGAAAAAATGAATTTATTTATGACCTTTAGACATCTCAGGATAAGGGTGGGATAAAGTGGAGAAGAGGATGTTGTAAGGTAGCCAAATCCTAGGTTGTAGGTATCATTCCGACATTTGCGTAATGTGGTTGATATTCAGAACCTATATGCCCTCTGGTAATGCAATTGAATTAACAATGCATCACAGTACAAACTCGATGCTTATAAATATGACATCATTCCACTAGTGTCCATAATTTGCGACGCCAATGTTGCAGGTATGATCTGCTCTGCGCCTGTGCTACGTTACGTTTGAAAATTCATGACGTTTAATCAATCCCAATCTACCTTATACAGTCGTTAACAAACACAATTTAATTAAGAACTATTTCTTTTTGAATACTCACGTAAATTGAAGCATATGTTAAAACTATTGGAGACTTTCCTATATTATTCTTTGTGACTTTTATTTCTATCACAGATCTTAAAGTGTATCCGCATACCCCATCAGCCTTCACCTCTCTGCGTTAAACAAAAGTTACATCTCAGTTGCACACTCTATGGCACCCGAACAGGAACTTAGTTACATATGGCGCCCGAAAAGGCTAAGTCAGTTTTTAAAAAGCTTCGTTGCTGAAGCGAAAGGCAGAAAACATGTGGAACGTAATCAATGATTGGCTCCTCGAAATCAAATCCATCAATCGTGAAGCCTCTTTATAACATCTCTGCGCTATCTACGTAATTTATTGCAGTTCGTGTTTCTTCCGTATATGGTCCTAGAATCGACTACCAGAACATCGTCTGCTGCAAATTTCAAATAAAAGTACCAACTTTCCAGTTTCTATATATTTTGTCCATGTCGAAGGACGTTATCCTTCAAATTCCCAATATATTTAAGTTATAGGTATTTCACACATGGAGACTAGTCCCACAGAGCCAGGCACACTCCTAGCATAAGAGTTAAGTTGCCTAAGTCTACCACTTTAATATTTGGAAAGTCTGCCTAAGATGAGGAAACTAATATCTCAAAAATTGATTGTTTTATGATGGAAATTCTATAAGTTCGTGTTATAGGCTGACAATAATGGTTACGATAATTCGCGGCTGCAAAATCTTAACAGTTAACTAAAGAGTACCACTTATAGAACCACTATTCTTTTATCTCAGTCTCTTCTGTTAACCTAAAATCAGGGCTACGCCACTGTACTTTACAGTACATTAAATAGTGACAACGTTAAATGTTACGATAGTGGTACCACCTATTGTCTGTCGCGGTAAGTGTCGTCTGTTAACATTTAAAGTGTTTTATAGGGCTCATTTTCAAGCCCGCTTGCGTTGCTTGAGATTTGGGTAAATAGTCAATTGAAACACGTATTACAACACGTAATAAAACTACACTACAAAACACTACATGTTTCAATTGTCTACTCACCCTAATCACAATCACCCTGACTCACAAGTATAATTTACCAGCTGGGGCCTTAATAAATTACAAGTCAATAATATTAGTGAGGTCTGTCTCAAGAGCACGACAATCCTGATAGCAAAATGGAACAGTCGAACACTTTGTTATTCCTTTCGATAATATAAAGTGCACTTCAACTGACAAGTGAATATTGCCTTATGCACATACATTCCCTGTACACAAATATTTGCTTCAAATTATTCCATTTTCCTTAAAGTTAATATGGGAATCGTCGCGCTCTTCAGACGGACGTCACTATTAACTTATATGGTGTATGAGTTAGTGTTGTGTTGCTGTACTAATGACTAAATTTGACGAGAAAAGCATCCGATCGTAGATATGAATGCTGATTGGCTCAGTGATATCAGTTTCGGCAACTTTCAGCGCTTGCGCAGTGGCTTTCTTGCTGCCATGCGCATAATCTGAAGTTATGTTATTAAGTTTTCAGAAAAACAATTTACGTACAATATGATCACTGAATATTGTTCAGGACACATACGCCGTTTACTGACGCAGATACTGTGGATGTTATTTTCCAAGGAAAGAACGAAGGAACACATTCTAATAATAAGTGTAGACTTTCATAAAAAGACCGAATAGCAACACAAACAGACAAAAGTTAACTCGTTTAAGAGAAATGAATGCCAAAACAGGAATAAAAAACGGATAAATATTCGTGTTTGAGTAAATAAAAGAAAAAAATAGTACAAACAGATAAAGATAGAGGGAGCTATTGATGCTTTTATGACTTGGCACTTCCGTTCCTTCACAAAAGTTCTCGCAACAAACTGACTGACAGAATCCATTCAACCAAACAAAGATGGAAAGAAAAGTCAAAAATAAGAAAAGAAAAGAATATATAACGATTCTTTTTCGAAGCTGTCTTCACACGTAAGAGCTTAAAAACTTTTTATAGTGTCACTGAAACTTCCTTCTTGATGGGGGGGGGGGGGGGGGGAGGAGTGAAGAATGGCTTCGCCTCTCGAATCCGAACGTCTTTTTTTTTCTTTTTTGAAAATTGCACGTGATAAACTCACTGAGATAGGACAGAGATATCATGAATGTCTTACAAGGGAAGTACTTCAGTCATCAATAAGATTTTTTTGTGGGAACGCGTTTTGTGACTCATTTCGACTCACTAATTAACGTGGTGGTGGTCATTTGTGTACTTCAGCTGATATTCCAGCCCTTTTTATCTTTTCACCTCAAGACGAAAATAGAGTAACTTTGTAGACTGGTATTTTGGCACTTTACTGAGCAACCCTCAATTGTCGTAACGGGTTTGTTTATAACTTACTTGAAAGGTAATGAAACTTTGATTCAGGATATGTAACGCGTTGTCTCCTCTCGATATCTTTTTTTTAGGAAACAATTGCAAAATTAATACGAAACCAGTTATATAGCCCGTCACCAAGAAAAAAATTTTTTTTTATAGAAAGTAAATGGGCTAACTCGTAGTAGGCCGAAACTACGTCCGTACTCAAAGTGCCATAATACTGGAAGTTAAACGACATATCGGAGGAAAGAATGGGGACTGTGCCCCCATGATGCAGATCTGTCCCCTACCCCCTAGGGGCTGCGCCCCATAGGGTTAATTTGCTTCATTTATTGTAACATACTCGTGATGGTACACCTACATACCAAATTTCGTTTCTTTAGCTTCAATGGTTTGAAAACTTGTTTTTTGGGTGGTTATTTTGGATTAAAAATAGAGACTTTTTAAAACAATTTCTTATATTGTCGTGTTCTACTCTTGATGGTACACCTTCATACAAAATTTCATTTCTCTAGCTTGAACGGTGAGAAAAAAGTTTTTTGGCGGTCATTTTGAATCCAAGATGGCGACTTTTTCAAAATGTAATATTTTCTTAACTACTCGTGATAATACACCATTACGCCAAATTTCGTATCTCTAGTTCAAACAGGGTTGAAAATTATTTTTTGTGGTCCGCCATTTTGGATCCAAGATGGCGTCTTTGTAGACATTTTGTAATGTTTTCATAATCTACTCATGATAATTTACCGTCATACTTAATTTCATTTTTCTATCTCTAGCCCTTTAGGCTGTGTATTCTATGAAAAATTCATATTGGCAGCCATTTTGGATCTAAGATGGCGACTTTTTCAACATCTTGTAATATTTTCTTAACCTACTCGTGATGATGTACCTTCATACCAAATTTTGTTTTTCTATCTCCAAACCATCCGTTTTTTTAACCTTGATTTTTTCCTCCGGGGAGAGGCCTCATCCAGTAGTGGATCGAATATGACTGTGGTTTATTTTTACTTTATATATATTTCTGGGGAGGGGTGGCCGGACCCCCTCCCAATACGCCCCTGGCTGAAGGAATAAGAGGTGCAAATCTAACACAACTCAAAGACAATAGTAAGAAAGAAAAGAGCCACAAAAAACAACTTTCAAATGACCTTATAATTCAGATACAAGTCTGATAAAGCTGATCACATAGGAAAACATGCAATGACATAACTCAATAGCAAAACACGATTTCTCATCATTACTTCTTTTTCCAAGTGTGAGATAATTTCTGTGATGTGTGCACACAC
Organism: Lepisma saccharinum; assembly: GCA_022664845.1. Classification (NCBI taxonomy): domain Eukaryota; kingdom Metazoa; phylum Arthropoda; class Insecta; order Zygentoma; family Lepismatidae; genus Lepisma; species Lepisma saccharinum. Next base: position 48,597 of record JAGDQP010004288.1, read on the forward strand.
AAGCATAAATCACCGTTGCATCATTTGCATTTCACAGTTACGTAATTTTAAAAAGAGATGCCGCACATGAAAACATTCCAATGTCAATTATTTCCTTCGCAATTTTGTGGAATGAATGTATTTAGATCATGCAGGACATATAACAAAAGAGTATAGGCATGCATGATGTAGTTGTGCCGAAACGAAGAGGTATGACAAAACTTTTTAAGTTTCAGACGTTGCGTTTTTGTTTTATTGCTTTTTTTAACAAACAATCATGAAGAAAACTTTGTTTGAAGTTCTTTGTTCTTTTAGGTACTTCGCTTTTAATAAGTTTACAAAGCTCTCACGTGAAATTCTGTGTCGAGGAAGATGCCGTAGATGAAAGGTATCCCATGAAAAGGGAATACATGGGACTTTGGCTCTAATGGCTTTTCCCACAAAGTAAATATGTATACAGATGTTTGAAAAAGCTGTGATAGGTACAACGGTTTGTTCAAAGAGTTCCATGTTAACACCAGTAGAGGCCACTACCATCTCCTGAACTGTAGGTGCTGCCACGTAGTGTAAACGGTGGTAATTTCTTGAAAAGAACAAATAGAGATCGGTGAGCTTCCGTATATTTACTTTGTGCTTTTACGTAATAAAATTCTGTTACGATCCACTGTCTGTGTGCTAACAGTTTATTTTTTAGGTTTATTGATAGTGAAGCTATGAAAAAGGTATCTTATAATCACGCTCAGTCCGTCCGTCCGTCTCCAGAAATTAAATCTCATGAACCACAAGATGTGGAGAGCTGTTTGAGATGTCGTTGGATAGATCCTGGCTAGGCTAGGTCAGAGCTGCCGAAACCGTCTTGATTGGTGCTGCGGATCAGTGTTGGTAACCCATTTTTTAAAAATATTTCTTCAAACTGATTCCATTCAGTTATACCTATCTGCACCAAAATTGACATAAACATCACTCGACACAATAGAAAAATACTGTGTCTCCGTCCCCTTGCACCTCAGTTGTTAGTGTTGCCAAACAGGTTTTAAAATTTAATTTTTCACATTTCTTACATACCATTGGACGTACCTACATCAAACTTCACATAAACATTATTTGACACAATAGAAAAGTGCTGTAGGTGTTCCCGTCCTAAGCACACTAGTTTTTAGTGTTGTAAACCTATTTTATAAAAAATAATGTTTGTGTGTCTGAGATGCCACTAAGTTGTTTTCATGGAACAACTTTTTTTTTTTTTCATTTTTAGACTCAGATTCACAAAAATAGCTTATGCAAAATTTTCCAAATTCGAAAATTTGCATAATATGGCAACGATGGTCAAATATGTATATCGCAAAGAGGACATTGTGGATCATTTGATTTTGAGTCTGTATAGAAGGCTTGTTGGTTATCGTCCAACTGCACAATTTTTTTGAACAAACAAGTTTCTCTACCACCATTTTCGACAAATTTTACTGTTCTTAGTATAGATCCAAATTTTCCATTAGACTTGTAATAAACTGAATTTTGTTGGTTCTGTGTTCGCTGTGGGTGAGCTGTAACGCTCGCTGCCTTGTCTTTAAGGGGTCCGGGGTTTGATTTCTTACAGGGACACGTGGTTCGAAGCCCATATTTAGCTGAAAGTCTCGTCCTTAGGACGTCGTATTCATCGGAAAGCAATGGCAAACCACCACCGGTTAAACTTACTCAGAGATCAGAGCCTATCTTTGGGTAAAATACCCATCATCATCAAGATATTTGCTTCCTGGCATCTAGGTCTTAAAGTTACGTTTGCTTCCTGGCATCTAGGCCTTAAAGTTACTTTTGCTTCCTGGCACCTAGGCCTTCAAGTTACTTATAAACGCAATACACAGGACCAAGACAAGCGGTTGTTGCTCAGCTGGTCGAGTGTTGGCTTTACATTCGAAAGATTAGAGTTTCGCGACAATGCCAAGTAACTGGTCATCCTCACTGAGGTTTCTAAGGCTTCTTTTTCTCAGTTATATCAAGCTAATGCCGGGATTTATACCTTTAAAATTGGCTCTGACCAACTTTATTACCAATTATCTTATCTAGACTTGAGCCAAAGATACTTCAAGATCATAAATGTAATTTAATTGAACCACACGAACACCAGGATGGAGCTTTAAAATAAAGCCAGTGTCTCTTCCTTACCCATCTCGTATCGCGAGGGCAAGCAAAAGCGTATCGCTTGACGATATATAGCCTTAAGTTGTTCTAAACATGATATACGAGTTTTCAATGTTTACCTTTCTTGTGAGCGTGATAATTGCCGAAAGATTAATTCTTTAAAAATCTACTATATTTCTCTGTGGTCTAGTGATGAAGCTATCTAAACTACGCTCTGGTCATCATCACAGAGGCTCGCACGAATGAGCAAATACACGAACTTAGAATATACGAAAAGCGAGAACTGACTACACTCCTCGTGCTAATTGGAAACAAAAACAGGGAAATATATCTAACGTCTAATGAAGAAATCAAAGCTACACTTTCCTTAAAAAAAAAAAAAAAAATGCTGAGGAAAATAAAAGAGTGTGTAACAGGCAATAGCAGCAGCTGGAGACTCAAAATATTACAGCAGAAACCGTAAACAATGAACAGCTGCAGACAAAGACAATTAAAACTGTCACGAAGAAACTAGAGTAATGGATAAACTAAACAGACGAGAAGCTAGAGAAAAAAGAAATCAAAGGAGAAGGAGATGGAACTGAAAGAGAGTAACACAAAAAATACACAACGAAAAGAAAGAAACAAAAAGAAAGAAGGATGGAGGGAAACTGAAAAACTAAAAGAAGGGAAAGGTAAGAAGAAACAGAATGCAGAATGATAGACAAAAAAGGAAAAATAATAAACAGAAGAACAGAAGGAGGAAGGAAAGCTAAAAAGAGAAAGAATTAAATGTATAGAAATAGAAAGAAATCAACAACAAAAGAAAGAAAAACAAAGGAACAAAGTAAGAAAGAGTACAGAAACAAAGAACAAAGGAAGAAAGAAAGAAACAAACAAAGAATAAAGAAAGAAAGAAAGAAAGAAAGAAAGAAAGAAAGAAAGAAAAGCGATGCAAAAGAAAGGTAAATAAATAAATAAGAAAGAAAACGCGAAGCGATAGATGATAGAAAAAGTAGAGAGGAACAAGATAAAAGGAGGAAAAACATTAAACGACAGAAAAATAAAAGGAAGAAGGCAGTGAGAAATGAAGAATGAATAAAGCAAGGAAGAAAAACTGACGCACAAAGAAAAAGAACGAAAAAAATACCAAGAAATTAAACGTTAACTGCTGTACTTGAAAAGAGTTGTCGAGCAAAACGAAACACGTAAGCTAGTCGAGTACACAGCAGAAAAGGGGATATATTACTATAAGATTCAGGCCAGGCAACTAACATGAGATATGATGAAAAATGGTACAACTAATAAGTAGTAGCACATTTTAAAATCAACGTCGTCATGATCGCTCGTTTTCAGGTATTACTCTGTTTGTTTGGCTTTTATGTTGTTGTTTTTTTAAATATGTTTGTTTGATTAGCCATGGATAATTCAGAGAATACAAGAAAAAGATAAATAATAATAATACCGTAGATTCGAAATCCAAAAATTAATTTTCCACAAAATCTCAATTGATGAAATTGTAACAATATCTTAATTTATTATGATGGTCGTGCAATGTATAATTTACTCTGCTGGATGAGTGGCTTGGATTCTATTCCTAAAGGTAACACCTTGTTAAAAGTATCCTAGCGACCTAGAATATCGATCAAGGTTGATCCAGTTTTGGGCCAATATCCTGGTCCTCCTAGGGTAGATTCGAAGACCACTTAAACCATAGGTGCCGTTTTGGGGATGTGTTCCGCATACGATGAAACGATGATCTGTCCATCCAGCATTCACATTTTCTAAACCGAATCCACCGGTCCAAATGTCGATCCGCCCAATTGGCAAACCACCTGGAATCACAGCTTGGACTACCACTAACCAAACTAATAAAAAACTAAAAAGAGGGTACGGAGATCACACATAGTATTGATGATGATGATGGTGGTGATACGTGTTCTGGCCTCCCTTTCATGTAAATTTATATTATTTGAGTAGATTAAAATATTTGTTCATAAGCTGAGGCTGCGGTGATAGCCTAGATAGTCCAGAGGATACGCTCCTGACTATCGGTTTTTCTTTGCCCTCTGGTAACTTCAGTACTTAAACCTGCTTCAGCACAGATTTATCACAATGCACGAAGACATTAATTAATCATGCTAGGGTATTTTTCAGGGATTCTCCCAGACCTCACAATGTTCTCGAGCATACATTCCTACGTGTAAGTTTTTTACGGTTGAAAATCGATAGAAACCCTTCCAAAACTTTACTTATACAACCTCCAATTTTTGCTTTACACCTTCAAATTGCAAATCCAAATCTTCTTCATGTTTTCTTCTCTGTGTGGGAGGCATATTTCAAGTCATTTGGTTATGCTTTATTGCTAATACGTCTCATTCTAGCGTGAAAAGGAGAAAACATTGCATAACAGATGATGAAACAATACAACACAGAGAAAACACCACGACCTTGAAAATAGTCCTGAAGCGCAGAAGAAGATAATTTGTATTTCGACATACACGGAACAAAAGTGCAAGCACTTGCTAAACATATTATACTTGCCACCTACACAAGGACCAGTGTTGCCAATTCAGTTGTTTTAGAACAAAATCTAGTCACTTTTTTTTATCCATCATAATAGTAGGGTATAATACTTTATTTTATTTATTAAAGGAATTTACTATCTATGGTTAGATCAGCGGTTCCCAAACCATGGTAGTGGTTTGTTAGTGGTACACGAGATTATAGAGTCGACTGAGCCTAAGTTGCCTAAAGGCTGAATAAATTCAAATTCGAAAGAACCTGTAGCACAAATTGCGAAAATGACACAGATGAACAAAAGTGAATATGATATTTTCTGCAATGTTCTCAAAACAGATCCATTAACAACCGATTATTATTATTATTATTCCAGTATTCGTTATTTTTTAAGAATTAAGACATTTCTGTTTAAAGATAATGTTCGTACAGTTTCTTTTTCGTATCTTGATCATAAAAAAACCTACGGGCCATTTTCCAAATCTCATTTTCTCCTGTAATCTTACTTTTATTGAAATTTAAATCATAAAGACTATTGACTTATTACACAGTGGCACGTAGCAGGTGTGAATAATTTCTTAAAATTAAGTCAATCGAAAAGTTTGTGAACTCATGCTCTAGATACAAAAATCGTCAACTTTTTTTTTCTGTTCATTAAATATAATTTCGGAGGAAGGGGAGGGGGGTTTGTTTGTTTGTTTAACTTAAGGATTTCTGATTATCTAGGATGGCTACAATGACAAAGACAATATATTTGTGGATTTTGATGCTCAACGTTCCTGTCTCTGAGGAGTACTTAAGTGTTCATTTCGAGATGGCAACAGGATGATTATCTTAAACTGGCAGTTTAGTACGAAGTTACAGGATGGTTCATTATCACTTCTTTATCCTAATCACCATTAGTAATAAAAAAATACGCTTAAGACTTTTCAGAGTCCCTCTCTACTATACTACACACTGTTCGCTGTAAAAACTAATACTCCTGGAATTTTATTTAAGGCCTTTAGGCAACTTTGGCTAAAGTTGATGATGATGATGGGACAATTAGTGGAATGCAAAAAGTAGGGGAAGCGGGAGAACCCCGAGAAAACCCACGCACGCCATGTTTGTCCACCAGAAAGCACACAGCGCGAAAGCAGAGATCGAACTGGGAGCTCCACTCTACCACTGAACCACCGTGGCCCCAATATTCTTATCTTCTATTTTTCGTATATATATTTCCTGATATTCATCAAGTTTATTTGCTAGAACCCAACAAGTTTACACCCATTTATAGTGTACAAATTTAATTCATATTGCTAATACTCATATATAGCTTCGGCCTGAACCTCAGACGCCTAAAGGTCATAAATAAAACTTCAATTCAATTCATACATAGCCCATTCATTACGTCTTATGAATATTTTAATTTTATAGTATTAATGTCGAGTTCTTTAACCATTTTACTTAAACTATTCTAGATTGCGCTCGTTCTCCATGTTGGTGCTTTGTTTCTCACGAAAAAAAAATCAAAATTATCTACGTCCTCTATTTCGATGTGAAGCATAGGCCTTTTTGTGAAATACAGAAAGTAGTTCACTACCAATCTATGTCAATGTTTAACAAATAATAATATACATGTTACGAATTGAACCCAAGGGTGACACTGCTTGCTAATGAAGGCTTGAAATATTTGGAGTTAATCTAGCAGAATAAGCTTCGTGCCATGTAGGATCGAAAAGCAGTTTCATGAGTGATCAAGCTAAGCTTAAATATCGAGGATAACGGTAAATAAACCAGTTTTATCGAGGTGCATTGTGGGAGCACTTCACCTGTTTTAAAGATCAAGAGCCGCCACTGGATAGGAAGTGGGGAAAAACATACAAGACGTGAGCAAAGAGCGTATTCGAGAAGTGAAAAAAGATCTTCTAAAAATATAACATAAGTGTTCTTTTTATAGTGAATTGGAAGCTACTAATAACAACAATAAAAAACTAAAATAAAACCATCGAGCTCTACGTAACGATACTGGAGTGACTGCTTAGTGTCGAAAGAATAGACGCCACACCAACTATTTAAACTCGTTTATCCACTTCCAGTCTAATTAAATGTGGACCAAATTTTCAGTTCTAACCCAACTTTATACGCTTCTTATCGCTGTGTGGTCTGATTTTTATTTGTATTTTCCTGAATTATTCACATATAATAATATACCGTGTTCTGCATATAAAAATAAAATACACCAAATATTATTTACCTTTTTGTGGAAAAATTAAAATTAAAAAAAAAACGCGCCGCACACCGATATCAAGCATAAAAACTGAGTTAAAAACGAAAATGTGTTACGTATTAGTTTAGATTGGAAGTGGAAAAACCAGATTAAGGGCCATATTTATGAATAACTCCCAAGAGGTGGGTGGCTCCCACGAGTATATAATTTCAATGGCCCTGGGAGCCACCCACTCTTGGGGGTTATTCATAAATATGGCCCTAAGTGTCCTCTCCGCTCCCTGGCTTCACATATGCATGAAACTTTCAATAGCAGCAGTCAGTCCAATATCGCTTTTAGATAGAGGTCATTGAATAAACTTAAGATCTTTAGAAAATACGACAAAACTTTACCTTGTATATTTGCGGGTTATCTTGTATATAAACGTCTTTATAAACCTTGGACAAAACTCACGAGACTATTGAATATTTATTTAACACCTCTTCATACTCTGCCTGAACTCACCTGGAAAATAAAAGAGAGAACAAATGAAGGCATAGAAACGCTCAGAAACAAAGTCACATGTTAACTGAACACTCCAAAAACAATTCAAGACTTATGTACACCAAGATTCAGAGAAACAGCCAATGGGTATCATTTCTTAAGCCTGACGAGTTGCACACTATGTCGATAACTAGTTTATAATCAATAGATTTCATAGATATTGTGCTTACGACGTCGTACACTTTATTATTCAACTTGCTGATTTCACGGCGTTGCCCTGTTATTTATTTGTCCCAATTTTCTATTAGACAGGAAAAGGAGTGAATTCTATCGATGTCATTTTGGACATTTTATTTTTCACCCCGTATCACCTCCCATGCCGATTGGGGCTGAACTTGGACTTAAACAGCATCGAGAGTGTCACTATTCATCTCAGCGACCCCGAAAACTATGGATTCGACACTAATATCGGTCGTTTTCGATTATTTTTACATGTCACCCCTTCTTGCTCCCACCCCTAGGGGTGCCTTACCTCCACAGTATCCCCCCCCCCAGATTGTAAGTGATATGTGTACCAAGTTTCGTTCAAATTGCTCCAAATGCTCCAGAGTTATGTTGCAACATACATATCTACAGGATTAAACGGCATCCATTATTTATTATGTATGTCAAGATAGATTAAAGTTTATATTGGCATTTGGAACGAACCTAAAACTATTCAAAGTCCTCGCAACATGATTACGTAAAGAAAAAAATCCCAAGAAATGTAAATTAGAGCGTTTAATATATCTGTTATATTCGTGAAATCAACTGTCAGAAGACTAGATTTTGCAGGTAAAACAACTTCACTTCAATTAGATTAAAGATGCAAGAAGTTAAAATTCAATTAGGTTATTCTCATGTTCTTTTTTATCAACTAAGAAATTATTAAACCCTTGCAGCCCCACGTTGATAACACTGTTGCAACACTTATTCAATGTTTACTAGTTGATACAACTTTGAATATAACGTTGGTAGCACCATTGGATATTTGTTAAGAATAGACTCAGCAAACATTAATTAGGGCTACAAAGCCTACAAATATATTTCAAACCTAAGTTAACTTAATCTACGAATTAGGTCCGTAAACGCACTAGCCGCAAGCTTTGCTAGTAATTTGGCTGAGTAACCAATTGTATTTCTATTGGCTACTAATAGAAATCAAAGGCAAAGAACGTGGATTGGCACGTTCGGCTGGATTGACACCAGATGGCAGAGAAGAGATGGAGAAAATAGGAAGTCGCTATTGCTCTATGATTTGTAGAGAAACTCATGTATTAGGCCTAAAGTTAGGCTACCTTTCCTTGCAGACGTTCCCTGCATGCTTTGCTTTTCTATGCGTAGTCAATAGAAACTCGTGTTACAGAAAACTTAAATACGTGTTTCAATAGGCTACTCACCCAAATTGCAAGCAAAGAAATCAACGCATGGCTTCATGAAAAGTTAGCTTTAGGGCTGATTTTCATGAAATCTTCTGTTACTTGCGATGTGGATGAGTAGCCAACTGAACCAAGTGTTTTATTGTAAGGTAAGTCTAATATGTGTTTCAATTGGCTACTCACCCACATCGCTAGCAATCAAGCTTTCATGACAATCAGCCCTTAGACGTAACTCGCCATTACATTTTTGTGCTGCTAGACTCTTTAAGTGGAGTTAAGAAATGTAATCAATCGCAAGATGAATGTCGCCCATAGATAAATCTACGCTTGTCCAATGTGCATGTCCTTTCACAAATTCTCTAACTTTCTCATAAACTTCGCTCTACAGCTTAATTGGACAGCTTTTTAAAATCGACAAGTTTGAAAAAAAACCAACAGGTGTCCAGTTGAAAGAGGATGAAACGAAGAAAATAATAAGTGCCTCTTGCTATACTGTGTCTGGTATACAAAAAGACTTGTGCTGCCATCTGACGAATAAGTCAGCAGACAGGATTAATTAAAATCACGTGATACCGCCGAGAAATGCCATTGGTGGGAAATGATTAACTGTTATTTGCTAAGATGTCAATGAAGTTTTCGACCATAATAGTCGTTATGTTTCATAAAAAATGTTTAATAAATTTAATATTGTTTGCCTTCCATATTGGTTTATAGCCTTTTTATTCTTTAGAAATAGATTGCTCTTTATCTCATCTTTGCCTTCCAAACTTGTTTTCTTTTCTCTTCATGTTATATCCATTTTGGTCTGTGCGCATGGTCTGTACGAGGCAAAAGAGTTCTTCTTCTTCTTCGTCCAGTTACATAGATAAAGAATGACGGATGTTTGGTTAGAAACAAGGATGTTCTACTAGAAAATTTGCTTGTAGCTATCTCATGCGCAGAGAAAGAATGAAGCCAAAAAACAACTGAGCATCGACCAAGGCGACGTACCTGATTGGTTAGCGAACAACTAGAGAGCTTGTTGCCATCTCTGTCAGCTAAAAACAATGTTTTTCATTGGAGTAAGTAGGCTAGCTGGGCGAAACTAAGCTGTGACGTCTGGCTTCATGTTCTTGGTAAAATCGCATATCCTCTATTAGAACATCCTTGGTTAGAAAATGAAGGCATCAACTTTGGCCGGAAGTGTCGCCACTATCGAGCACTGGTATACGTGAGAACTTCTAGGAATCACTTATTATTATGTTCTTTGGTTGAACTACATTTGTATAACGAACAACAAATTACTCCAAAATTTACTGGAAAATAAGCAGATGGTAATATTCTTGAGAGACCAATGAAAATTTGAAGCCTGGTAAATTTTTAAGCATTGTAAATTGTAATAAGGCTCCATTTTAGAAAAGAACCCTTTACCAGAATACCACTTTTAAACATTCCATCCCTTCGCTAATATTCGTGATTTTCATTATATAAGTTAATTTTAACTGTTTATTTATTGAATAGATCAATAGATGAAAAGCCTAATACCTAAAATTGGGTTTTGTACAAAAAAAAATACATGGTACGTAGAATAGCCACCATAAGCGGAGTTCAAAGAGAAGGGTTTGTTTACAATAATAGTAACAATATCAAAAACCAAAAATCCCTCAAACTGGTCTTTTGTCCATTCGTCATGTGAAGTGCTCAAAACTCCAATACTTTTCCTTCAAATTGATCACTTTCTTCCATCAAGCAATTGGATAAATTTTATACAGAAAAACAACCACACGATATAGTTTCACGCATCGTTTAGTATTTGGCAACATTGCATGTCATAACATGATGTACATCATTTTTTCCTTTCTAACTTGACTTCTCCTATCTACTCTACCTCTTCTTCCACACATAAATAGAATAAAAGCCAGGTCAATGAAACTGCAGGAAATGAGTTCCTATAACCATGTTTTCTTTTTATTTTCTAGTATATTTCGTTCGTGTTTTTCGTGATTCGGCTCATGGTCGTACATCCTGTTAACATAACATTATCTACGCATTGCTTCTAAGTATTATTATGGCTATACTTACAATGTATGTGTGTGTGTGTGTTATTGTTCAAACAGATGACTAACGAAACCCAAGGTCAAAGGTAATAAAGCACTGGTAGAAAGGAAATACCAACGAAAGGTTTATGCACATGAAATGAAACAAACACAGCGCCACTCTGTGGAAAGAAAACGCGGATGTTAAATTTATGGTTAGTTTTGCAGACTGCCAGGAAGGACCATTAACCCTCACATTCTTTTTATTATTTGAACTATGGTTTTATGCACAACGAAGCATCATGAAGTACTGTGCATTGAACTAATCGTATTTCTACAGGATAATGCCTCCGGATCAAGAAAATGATCCTTATTATAATAGAAGTCCTCGGGTGAGTTTACAACACACAAACAAATTCACACAAATAGGTTTAGCGCCCCTCATTACGCTACCGTCATTACGTCGTCGCTCTATAAGAACGAACTATGAAAACGAATAACCATTATTTATTAGTATATTATCACTTAATTGCTATTATTGAATGTTATATTGCATGTTAATTATCGTTATAACAGAAGAAATTAAGAAAACAGTTTTTCTTACTGCATTTCTGTTAATACTGAAGTTCAAACGATGCAGTCTAAGTTCAGCAACTAATCATAAACCTTTGAACTTTACATCGTGATGTGTTTTTCTAGAAAATACAATATTAAGGACAACAAGATGACTGAGGGTTACAACTGCCATCTTCAGAGATAAAAAGACGTAGAATCTCATATCGTTACGAAAACGTGGTCATAGATACCTACACGATGAACGACGGCAGCGTTCTGCTCAAAGAAAAAAATATGAGAAGAGTCCGACCTGCTAAAAGCGAATCAGACACCGAAAAGTGTGACATCAGTTACTTCACACAGGTCCGATAAATCTGAACGATTATCCAAACAAAGGGATGTAGAATGCTGATTTTGTAATGCAAATTTTTTTACATAAAGTGAGATCAAATGTAAGTGTGGATCCAATGTATGCTGTGTAACATGTGATCTCATATTGACTGCGCAGATTGTTTTCTTTTTTCTTTACAAAGTACTACGTAGGGTTTATGAAATCTGAAAATATTGTTTTTTGAACACAATAAATAACTTTAACTTGCACAGGAGCTTTTGAAACAAAATTTATTAAACAAATGATACATTGGACTGAGTCAAGTCGCACAATAAAGATGTGATGCTTTTTCCTTGCAGTCATTCAATGGTTAGGATTTACCACTCTCTGCGAAAATCTTCCCTGGCTCTGTTTTCTGAAATATCTCCCAAGCCTGGGATATGAACAGATATAAAATACAGTTTTCTACGCTCTGAGAAAAATTTACCCCTCTCTGGAATGTGTCGTACACTACAGTCACCTGATATCTATACGCAATCTGAGACATTACTCTTTGTTGCCGCGAGGAGTTTTGAGTCTGAGGTATCACTCTTTGTTGTTGAGAGACCCCTAAAGAATCCAGGGTCCTTCCGACATGAATGATACCTCGGATTATGGACAGATGTCAGGTGGCTGCCAGCAAATAATGGACACATTTTCAGTGACGGTATAAGAGGAAGAGGGCTAGCGATGCCTACGCCCCGGACCCCACCTACCGGTCGCCGACACACGTGAAAAATCACTTGTTCAAATTAATCAATGGAGCATATCGATCATGGTCGGTGACCCAATAACTATGCCGTCTCAGGTTACTTGTTGGCTCTACTGTACTGGCTGCTAAGCATGACTCTCCACAATCTGAAAAAAAAACAAAACATTCTCATGTATAGGTTACGGCCTTACGGGGAGTGAGCAAGAAGATATCTGTCTTGGCAAATGAACCCCCGTGAGGCCCCCAGTTTTCCCACCTGGCTCGGAATATAATTTTCCCTAAGTTTCGTAATTTCCCATAATGAAACCGGTATCCCCGCAATATATATATATATATATATATATATATATATATATATAAATTATATTTGTCCGGAAATAAATCGAAGCTTCCTCTTAGTTGAAATTATGGGGAGAGGGCACGTGCCCCCTGCGCCTCCTCTCTAGATCCACCACTGTTTGCGAGTGTTGCAGAACTTGGGGAATGATGAGGTCTGGCAGAATCCCTGTCGAAGGTGACACAATATACAAGCAATGATGAAAAGTTGACTCTTTGAGGCGTACAAAAAGATTTTTTTTTTTAACGTAAAAGAAAGTGTACACCATTTTGTCAGTGTACAAAGAATGTTCATTGTATTATGGAAAGTTCATTAAGATTCAATTATCTTGTAAGATGACAACTTGATTAGTAGCGTTAAATCAGCCTCTTCCTTGTGACTATCAGTGCGAACTGTACCATTGAGTGACTTCTGGAATGGCCATTGGACCATTCAGTAACCAACGCGTCTGTGTGTGTTTTATATAATTACATACATAGCATAAAAAACGTGAATGTGTGAAAGAAAGGTATTTCTTGACGGGGCAGGGAGGGGGTAGACAAACTAGGTGTCATTTGGGTGGTGATGACCTTTCACCAACTGACTGATGTTTATCTCCTCCTAATGGATTTCCGCTGCTGACTTCGGTTCCAGTACGCTGGCAGGTTCGTGCCTCGTTTCCTCTGCTAGCAAACAAAACAAGGAGGTAGCGGGGAAGGGGGGGGGGGTAATAAGACACAAAGACAAATATATTTCTCACAAGCAGAAATAAAATGGAAGCTATATCTTCTTTGGGATATCTAAAATCGAGTTACCGTAAAAAAGTCATTTGTGAAGTGTACTAAATTAACTTACAATCGTCGGCCAGATTGGCGACAGAGGGGACACGTCTCTGGACGAGTGTTCTTCTGGGCGCAGAGAAGAGAGGGAACGGCCAAGGCTTTTGTATTGGTATAATATCCACATTAACCCGGTGAAACAGATGAAAACCGGGAAAACATCAAACAGTATGGCCGCTCTAGGCTAGAATTTATATGGCTTCGTAGTGTCGATCAACACTCCGCGACCATAACCACTAAACCACAAAGGCTGGGCGAAATAGTGCATTCAAACAGCCTAAACTAAACAGTTTCAACTACAGCTCTGTGGCCTAGTTAGTAACGTCGCGGCCCCGATAGAGTAAGGTCGACTTTTCATGTACCCGCCACCTGCGTTCTGTCTGATATTTCTACAAGTAACCAAACATTTTCAAGTCAGTTGTGCTCCCGGGGGAGTGTCTGTCAGAATCTCTGCTTTAAAGCTATTAATTTGGAGTAAATAAAAAAAAAAACACATAATGAACCTCAACGGTCTCTTAACAACACGTTTCTTATTATTTAGAAGAAGAAAAAATAGATGGTGAAATGTTGAATAACCCTACAGTCTGAATATATGCTTGTACACTGTTTTGACAAAACTATTCTAATGCTAAAATGTGGTAAAAAAAAAATATATTTCTATGACCTGAAAAGTCAAACATCATCGAAATTATTTTAGATATAGGAAAACAGGCCAACAAAAAGATATGACGTTATAAGAATCCAAACTCTAAACTACAGATTACTTAATTTTTCTCTTGCAAGAAGCTTCGGGTGAAGAATTAAAAAAAAAAAAAGGAAAGTGTCGTCAAGGTCATGTCACAGAAATGAATATCAGCAATTTCATCAGAAGACGCCACAACAAAAGAAATAAAAAAATTACAATAATAAAGAACAACAACAAAAATATAAAAAAAAATATGCAGGTGTGGAGCAGGTATGACAAATTAGTGACATCCTCAAGGTTTCTTTTTTATTTATTTAATATTTCCTTTTTATTTCGTGGCATATAAAAACGAAGGTCATTGTTTTGTTTTACTTTTAAATAACGCATTATATACATGTTATTTCAGAAATGTCTATATATCGAAGGTTAGTAGGAAACAAGTTTTTTATTATTATTTCACAAAGCAAATGACAATTCAGAAACAGTTTCCATTTGCCAGCGATATCTGGCAAGAAAGAAAAAAAAGTAACGTGTAATGCACGAGGTCAGATCAAAAAGTAAGTCGACTACTGACGCAGCGTGATCTGTCGTAGAAAAAGGTAAGTTGTGAGGAGTTACATTGATCTGATATTCGTGAGATGTTTGCTGAACGTGATTAGTTCACTTGCTTTGATATGAATACAATGTTTATCTATCTATGCTAAATTCGAAGTATAGATAACAACACAATATAAAAATACGTTATGCCCACTTTGTTTCTCCTCTACAAAACGTATCATCTTGGACGATCCGTATAGATCGCAATTAATAAAAGAAGCACTAATCAAAGGCTTTCAGCAATGTTTAATTGTCCACGGTGGCTACGCGCATGTCCGACGTTCACCGTAGACAGCGCTTATGTGCCCGTCAATAGGAAATGGCATCTTAATTTGAATCGGGGTAGTGACTTTCCTGTCTCTTACACGTCATAACTCCAAACTTTTAAGAGCTTTTCCTTTTCCATTAAAAGAATGAAACCGAACTCTAACGGTTTAATTATTCTTAAAGCATTCTGGGGCAAAAAGCCGGCGATGAAGTTAGCAGGAAAGCATATTAAAATTCAATTTAACTTTTTGTATGTGTTCAAGGGAAATGTATGAAGAAATGGTACCCATTTGTTTCTACGGTAAATCAAGGAATGTTTTGTAGTAAGTATGTTTCGTTACAACGTATACAAATCTACTATCTTAGCACGTAAGGTACCAATGCCGTAACGTACCTTAAACTAATAGAAGTACGATAGAGTGCTAGTGGAATAGAGGCCCAAGATAAAACACAATACCATCAGCTAAATCCAATCACTCACCTCTAAGCATTTTCCTGTTTGGGCCTCTGTTATCGCTGTGTATACACCTATAGGTGTACAATATTTTAAGGGTTCATCTATATTGCGTTTCGAACCCCCTTTTGCTTCCACAGTTGAATAAAATCAGTCTCTTTCTTCTTTTTACATATTCTTGCACGGTAACAAATGAGTCGAACTTGAGGTCTTCCGTAGAATTTGACGTTATGTGTTGATTGTTATAAGTATCAAATAAACATCTTATCACTGTCATGGCTCAAAAGAATTGTCACTGTATCATCCATCGGAGCAGACGTGAAGCATGAATCGAAAGTCATTTATAACGTCACTTTATATTATCCATTGCCAAGTGTAAAAAAGTGTTGACGTGTATACATAAGCGCTGTCAACGGTGAACGTCAGAAGTGCACGTAGCCACAGCCTTAATTGTCATATTCTTGCGGTTTGCATTCTCGAATCTTGAGAGTCCAAGTCTTCGCTTCAGACAAGAAGAAAACGGCGCGATGTGCACATACAATTTTCTATAGTGGTGATATTAGCAGCCAAAAATCTGAAACATCAAAAAATGGATAAATTAAAAGTTTTTGCACCAAAATCTGCTCCGTGGACGGACGGAGCTAAGTTTAAAGGGGACGAGTTGTTTTAGTAGAGGGGGATCCAGTCGGTTTTTTTTTCTAGTCATAATTTATCAGATGATAATTTAAAACTTGTAAAAAAAAATGTAATGTAGCGGTTTTGGGTTTCCATTTAATGAGCTACAATATATCTTCATCTATCACCATTATTTTTGTCTCAAACGACAAATGAAAAGCGATAAGCGAAGAAATATGAGACGTGCATTTCTTTCAAAAGTCATAAATAGAAACCAGAGAGGAGATTTTTAATTTGCCAATAAATTCAATTGTTAAACTCCATATTTTAATTCTTTTATGTTAATTCAGTCTTCTTTCGATCTTCTCTTACTTTTTCGCGTATATGGAAGTGAAAAGGAAAAAAACGAACGTCGCATAATGGAAGTGCAATCCGTATAAGTAGCCGCAAAAGCCTTGACCTTGGTCACGTAATGCAACGTATGCAAATGATGAGGAAGTATTTTTTTTTTCACAAGGAAGAGAAAAATATACCTCCTTCACTGAACTCTTCACACTCAAGACATGAAAAGCGCTCGTGAGGATTTTGGTAAGTGGGTTTACATAAGAACGTGTGTGACTGGCAAATGTGGAACGCAGGTTCTATTTTTATCATTGATTTCGCTTTTTATTCTTTCGTCGCTTTTGTTGAGTATCTGTCCGTGTGTTATATATACAAGTACATCGTCGAACATAAACACAAGGTAAATAAAAACTCACTGTTAAGACTTAGTCAGCATATTATCTATAATTACATAAATATTCCATGGTATCTTCAATATCTCGCAGGGAAATTCCACTTTAACTTCATTCCGTTTTCAATCCCAATATTCCAGAAAAATTGAATTTTAACTTCGTCCAAGAATATTCCATTTTAGTAACGTTGTATAAAAATCAAGTATTTTTCCCTTAATGGGGATTTCCTCTGGATTTGCCACTGACCCAATGTAGACGAAAATGAAAAAAAAAAAAAAATGTCTATGTATCAAAACCTTTATATAACAAAACGATTCTATCATTCGAACGACAATAACGCCATCTTGTGCCCTACATTCAAACAAGCACTGCTTAATAAAGTGGTTAAGTTAGTAAGAACTTAATGCGTTAAGTAAGACCAGCACCTGTCTCCAGTTTCTTCAGCCATTAAACTGGCAACGCTGTATGTTCTGTACTTTTGGAACAAATCAGCTTTCCGCACAGTTACAATTAATTAGCATGTGCATCAACCGGCAAAGGAAGTTCATGGCAGCATATAATTTTCTCTAGCGCAATACGTGTAGCCAACTTTCGTATATATTTCCCCTTTAATTAATTCATTTATTCGGGTGATATTAGTTCACTAAAAACTTTTTTTTTCTCTCCTTTTTAATAATTCTTATTTGATCTTCAAAGCATGACACATTTATTTTCCAGTTCAGCAATGCATGTTCTAGTTGAGGGGAAATTATATTTTGCTTATTTTATTATCAGAGGGACTGAGGGCTTTCTCTATAAAATACAAATTACTGTTGTGCATACAAGAAACTAAAGGTAAACAAGTATACATTAGTTCCCGCAGTAGCACACAAACGTTCAAAATACGTGGCTTAAACGTCAGTACCGAAACTTTATGTTAACGTTGTAAATGTACCGAAATGTCCACCTGTTCAACGGTTTATTCGACGTTGAATAATGGTTGAGAAGAAACGATGAAGAAACTTGGTTTAGTAGGCCAAAACTAAACATGAATACTGTCTATTGGTATAAATATATTTACTTTCATTTTATCCCTTGCTTTCCTCGTGATATACGGTGTTAATTTTCCAACAGTAAATAATCCAGCGGTGGCAGTGTAGTTAATTTAATTGTATTTGCTTTTAATTATAATGTTTAAGCAATGAAATTAGAAATACAAGTGTGAAAAGAAAGCTAGGACATAGTATGATGACAGTTGCAAGTATGTCGTATCAACGAAATTCTATCTTCGTTGAAATATGGTTTAAAATTCAATCGCTTTGCAACGGGCACATGAGATCATAGAATTTAGTTGGTGTCATTCAATTCGTTTTTAATTATATATATATTCTTACATAACATTAGTAAGAAACACATTAAACAAAATCTATACCATAGTTGAAAATAACATATTGAATACACGTTGTATTAACGCCTTATAACGCAATGACGTCTTTGTTGAAATATAGTTTAAAACTAAACGTAATTATTTTCAACCGATAACGGTTAATCAACGAAATTAACCTAAAATCAACTTTGAAAACACGTATGTATGCTACTGTGGTCATAAAAAATAAGGCACACCCGGTGACAACATTCTGAAGTTTATATAGGAAGAAAGCACCATATTAGGCCGGATTTTCATGTACGCGCTTGACGAGGTTGACGCGTACATGAAAACCTGGCCTTCTCATGAATTTGCACACTGGTGTGAGTATTGGAAGATGGAAAAACATTGGAAATATAGTCGTGTAGCTACGCTCACTTACACTCAAGTGCACTTACTATATAAATACCATTTTTGAAGGTTGTACTTTCACAATTTTGACAACGGACTACGTAAATCGATGTTGTTAAACGCAAATTTGAAATCAGTTTCTATTTTTCTGCTTTCAATCTATCCGCTTGCATGCGTTTGAGACTGAATGCACAAAATTCAAAGATACCATCTATAAAGAAAGATTATATCCGGTTTACCGACTGGATTAAAAATGGACGGATAAATCGAGGTCATTGTACCCTAATCTGGAGTCAATTTATTTGTAACTGCTTTGAAGGGTTTGTAACTGCTAGCTACGTTTCAGATCAGTGGCGGATCCAGTGCGTCCCCTGCTCAAGGGAAAATATCGCGCTATTTCAACAATTTACCTCATAGGCTTTATTCCTCAAATCAGCGCCCGCCTTACGAAAATTCTCTATCCGCCCCTGTGGAAGACGGACAACTACAATAGCTTTGGCGAAACTTTTAAGCTGCCTTCTCACATTTCGAAAATAAAATCAGAAACAGTAAAAAAAAAAAGAAAAAAAAGTGACTATTAAAATGCATTTTTAATGAGAATATGATACGTATCTCATCTTAAAGCTGAATTTACATGAAAACGCAATATCTTCTTTTTTTTTATCTCGTTTTTCCCTGCGAGGAAAAAGTAACCTGCTAACTTACGAAGTAACTGCTACGTAAATGCTACAAAAAGAAAACAAGAACATTAACTGCAGCGAAAGAAAACTATATAAAAAAAAAATAGATATAGAATAGCAAATGACGTTGTAATACAAGAAACATTACGAGCATACATGTACGATAGAGGGAGACTTTTTCTATTCCCCGTTCGAATGCTGTTGCAGACTTTTCCCCCGCCCTGTTACACTGTAATCGTATACTATTTAAGGTCTTCTAAAAATGTTAATTTATGCCATTAGGAAGGGGAAAAAAAATATGTCTCTTCTTTTCTTCTTTTCAAATTATTTCTATGTTCACAGACAGAATGTAAGATTCTCTTCGCTGACGTCACTTGTCTTCTTTTTCTTCTTAGTGTCTGACTACTTTTTAAAAGCATTGATCTTTCCGTTTTTAATCTTAAAAGTAATCAAAGAAAAACAACAACCAGAAAAGAGAATTACGAAAAACAAGTTTGTGTGTTGAAAGTCCTCAACAGATGTCTCTATTAAACATTCATTTTACTTGGAAATGAGATTGTAGTCTACACTGAAATTTGCCAACGTGACTGTACTCTGATGTTTATTATTATTCTTATTTTAAGATCCCTTCTAATATCTTCAGATATTAGAAGGGATCTTCGAGAAGTAGGTGTTTGCGATGAAAACTGTCTTTGTCTAGTTCAGGATAGAATCCTATGGAGAACGTTTGTTACTGCGGCGATGAACTTGCGAGTTTCGTAAGCCAGAGAGTAAATAAGTAGTAATCGCAACTTTTTATTATTGTATAAGTATTCTATTCAGAGTTAGTGCTTTGTTTGTTGCTAACGGTCGACTTTTAAGGACTGGACCTACAGATCTTTGGTAAAATGTATTTCAAACTTTCGTTTCATGAACCTCTACGAGGGTTAAGCCTGAGACCTTGCGTATAGCAGTGCATTGCCACTTGGCAACCTGTATGTAATTTTGGGTACATTTTTCTTTTCGTGTTTAAACATTCCGGGCGTAGAAGATGAGTAGTTTGGTCTATTTATTCGTTTTTTATATCTGTTAGAAGAGTTGGGTTTCCATTGTTGTGCTTCAGCACATACTAGCTGACATGACTGTGTGATTCCAAGATTTTGAAAATGAATGTACACCCCTTATTGTGTACTATTTTCGTAAACATTTCTAAGCGGCCTATATCATTTTCTAGAGGATATTGCTTTGGTAACTGGGTTTCCTGAACTGTTTTGCTACTGCTCATTCGGTTGGATCATCTGAAATTTTCACTAACTGATATTATTAGTGCGCATCTGTTCGGTTGAGAATATCTAGCTTTGCTTTTTTTAAAAAAAAATAAATAAATAATTTGTTTTATTTTTGCTTTGGGTTTGTCTCGGTGCCTTGTTAATTTTCTACGCACTTGTTACGTTTGAGTGAGTGTAGTAAGCAGAAGCGTAAACCACAGCCGTGTGCTTTTTCAGAATATGTTTTTGAGAATTATATGAGCGTTAGTAGGCCTCTTTTTGTTTTCTTTCCTGTGCATTTCTGAGTCGTTTAGAACGGGATATAGCCGAGTTTGGTTTGTTGAATTGCCAGAGGACAGTCATCTAAGTCCTATTTAGAGAAGTCTTGTTTATTATTATTAGTTTGCAATAGCTATTCTCTTTATTTAGAATATTGTCATTTTTTGTGCTCAGTATAGCAAGTAATATTTTTTTTTATCAATATTGGCAGTGGAAGATCCTTTCGGGTCAATTTTAACCCAATCCGTTTTTATATTTCTCCCTGGATGTATGTTGGTGGGCAGTCTTTGCTTCATATCTGAGGGCGCCCAGGGCCTATATGTTGCGGGTGTTAGAATTACCAAGAAGGTCAGATTAGAGCGTTTTCTTTATATTAATTTGTAAGAGAGCTCCAGTTTTTGTTTTAATTTGAGAACAATCACTTCCGAAAGTGAGTCAATGTGGAGTATTACGTGTTTTGGAAGTTGCATTTCGTTTGTCTAACAAGTTCTGGTTTTCCTGAAAAAAAAAAAATGTGCTGGCCTTAGGGGATCTTTTTTTTTTAATGTTTATTATAAGAGTGTTGCCACCGTTATGTTTACTTTGTCCGTGACATCATGCAGAATGTCGTCAGTTAGTTGACTGAGTTCTTGTGGAGATTTTGTTTACCCACAACAAGACTCTAAGTCCTTTTTTTTATTTCGTTGAGAAAGTTATTTACTGAATCTCTTTCTTTTAATAGCCTGCCTCAGTGTCAACTGATGTAAGATTTCTGCCTCTAGCAAAACTTGAATCCGGAATGTTTAGTGGTGTCCACCTTAAGACACTGAGCTCAATATGATATGCCCACAGTATAGAAGGCTGTTTTAATTGGCTATTTATTCTTATCATTTCACAGGAAATTTTTTTCTGTTCTGAAAAATACTGAAAAACTATCTTCGGTCATCAATTTTCGATGATCGTCTCGCCTCGTTGATGATCTGGCTGTGGAGCGAAAACAGGTTAAGAAAATTTCTATTGACGATCTTGTTAATTATTGCTAAAATGAAGCCAAGACCCTCTGATACATTCGAGCTTTTCATCTGCTGTGACTAATACTACTTTATAAAAGTTAACAATTAAAATTTCCTTATTTTTATATAAGATATGCGGGTTACTTATTTTTAGCTATATTATATTAACACCGAAAAGATGCATGTGAATTATAAACTACGTTTGGAAATACGTGAGATGCATCGACGGATATATCATATAAGGTTTTTCCTAAATAATCTTGCCCCCAAGCAAAAACTGAAATGACGCCACTGATCTCGGTTCTCATTGCCACGGTCTGACGAAAAGATAACGCAGACTCTCGAGACATTCCTACGAATGGCTCAACACGTGTCAGTTGGTAAAGTTCATTGCGCATGCGTAGTGACACTGCATGCGCATCCTGTGAGTTGTGACCTTGTAACTTGTATCAATGTAATACATCATTTGGAATAATCTGTTGTGACAATTTATATTCACCTAAGTGCTTTTTTATGTTGGGAATTCATTTTCCGTCAGTGTGTGCAATTATTTAAAAAAAAATGAGCGTTGAGACTGCTACATGTGATTGTCATGTGTGACTGCTTATGCGGGGAACAGAATTAACGTTGCACAAATAGCGCATCATCGACTAAAATAAGTGAGGCAGTCAGTGGTCAAGGTTGATTCACTTGTGGAACTGACCATACTCCTAGAAAAACTGTCACGATCGCCGGCGTACACAAGATTCGAATCTATGGCCACCTCAGCAGAGGCGATTTGAACTTCAAAGTAAGTTGGCAAGCATATCACGGAATCTGAGCTTCTTGAAATGAGAAGCAACGGATAATTTGAGAAGAGGTAGAATACATAATAACAAATGACCTGGCACCACTGCTGTATTGGATTTGAATAAAGCCTGCCTACGAATTCTTTCAAAGAGAGGACAAATGATTTGAGAAAGAAACAGAGATAGGCTCTTTCAGTCTTTTTTCTTCCTTAAAGTCTTTAAAGTCAAATTACCTCCTTCTGCTGAAAGCCTTAGAAGAGAAAGAAGAAAGATTGATATTTCCTCGCCTTTGAAAATAAGCGCACCAAGAAAAAGAAAGAAAGGGATTCCCTTTTTGAATTCATTTTTCTGATTACAAAACTTGTCACTAAAATTCAAATGTTCATTTCAACTATAGTTCCTTTAAAAAAAAAAATCCTTAATATTAATAATTAATTTCCTTTCCGGAAAGACAAAAGGAAGCGTACAAAAATAATGGAAATACGAAAGTAGAATAAAACAAAGTACATCAAATTAAGGCATGAAGACTACAAGAAAAAAATAGAACATGAAAAATTCTGAAAAAAAAAAAGACACCCCCACGCACCATTAGGTCTTCTACCCGAAAGAGATTGCCAGTTTTTTCGCTTTATAGCAGCAAGACAAGACAATCCATTGAAGGGAAGAAGATTGTGGGGACAGAAAGATTGAAAAACAAGTGATATGAATATGTGAAAGGAGTGAAGACGTTATTCAAATTACTTCAAAAGGGAGGGGGGGAATACCTTGACAACTTGAGAGAAATAAATAGCAAATGGAAATGAAATAAAGAAAACATTTTTTTTAACTTTACGTGAATATTTAAAAACACATTCTCCTCTAACTCTGGTTGCCTGATCTGTCTCACTGTATTTTTCTTCTTCATCTTTTAGTGACGTAACAGTTTCTACATTTTTTATCTTTCGCTCAAATCCCCAGACTAAGGCCTAATTAAAGTTCTAGAAAAATTACCTCCGCTGCATACTATAATATTGCCTTTAACAGTATTTTTATAATTGGATTTATTATACATTCACTTACGTTTCTCATTTATATTTTCAGCTAATTAAATTAACTCATTGCGGAAAGTGTCTGGTTGTATGAAGCATGTATAATTTCGGAGAAGCGAAGGGATTTCGGAACTGGAGACCTATTTCCCAAGTCATTACGTGAGCCGCATGGATTTAGTTGGATACGGGAGACGGATCGAATGGCCCAATACAATTAAGCTGTGTCAACTTGACGCCGGTTTTCGATTAATCTTGCCTGGTGAATTGGGATTTACGTGCGTCTTATTGGTTGGCCTATGCCTGGGTGTGTGGAAGCAAAGAATGGATGAAGATCTAGCTAAGGAAGAGAGGAGGAAGATTGGAACATTTTAAATAAGGTATTGTACGGAACGTGATGTTCTGTTGTTTTTGAAATCAATTTCACCTTCCAGGTGATCATGGCTTGTGCTGGCTTCCATTTCGGGTCACTAGAAGTAGATCCGCCTCCCGTATCGAGATCCATGCGTGAGGAGCCGAAGCGCCGATTTTCAGCTTTAGCCCATAGAACAATAAGAAGTGTAGCATCAACATTTTCGAATACAACATCGACAGTAGCGACACTTGTGCCTAGTCCAGTCGTCTGCAATATTGCGTTATGATCATCCTGCAACACTGCAGAAAATTTGCAGTTAAAGGAAGAACTGTTTTCTAGAACGACTCGGGACAGAAAATCATTAGCATAGAACAGCGTTTCTCAACCTTTTTCATGCCGTGACCCCCTTTTACCATGCCTTCCAGCCGGCGACCCCCAAAAGTAATTTTCATCTTAATAATAAGCGATTTCGTTTCACACTGTATGAAATAGCCTGCTGAAGGCTTCGGGGTTTAAATTCAAAATTGAACCTTGCTTATGGGAAAATACAATGTTGATTCAGAGGGACACATTTTCCTTGTCTAACTTGATTAACTACCAAGAAATCAAGTCAGACGCTAATTTATGTCAATAAATATTGTATCATTTATCGATCTGGAGCTGCAATATTTTATGAACAGAAATCACCTTCTGACTTAATTTCTTGGTACCGTAATTCAGGATTTATGAAACTGAGGGGGAGGGGGGTGCTTGTGTTAAAGCGAATCGCGAGGAGAGGTGGAAATATAAATTTAACTAGGATTTTGTAGAATAAAACTAATAAATTTCAAAGAAAATATTTTATATGGGTTGCTGTTTTTATCATTATTAAAGATAATATAGATGTTGAATAGTGTTTGGAAAATATGCCTTTTAATTAGGATATTTATTATAAAATACAGAAAATAAACTGTGATGTTTCGAAATGAAAAGCAAATATACGCAAAATAAAATAATGGTGGGTCGCCGGCTAGAAAACATGGTAAAATAGGGTCGCGAGATGAAAAAGGTTGAGAAACGCTGCGGCGTAATTAATAAATTTAGACAAGGAAAAGTGCTTCTTTGAATTAATTGATTTTCCCATAAGTGAGGTTTACTTTTGATTTTGAACTCCCAAAACGGCAGTTAAAATTTAGTTTTTCACAGTGTCAAAACGTCAGGGTTTTGTGAGCAATTGTAGAAAGAATCTTGGAAATATCTTGAAAACCTTCATTTTTACAAGTCTGTTTCTCATTTAGACGAATTACTAAAGAGTCTGTATATTATAAACGTGGTATTTAGGACAAGGATGGGAAGCTAACTTGTAACATAGAACTGAAAATGACTTGATAATGCGTATGGCGAAAATTGAATTGGACATTTTGAAACTTGTTAAACCAAAAGAGCTTCAGATTTCGCGCTAAAGTAGTAAACGTAACCATTTAATTCTTTTTGTCTTTTTTAATTTTGTGTAATATTTGCTTTCCATTTGAAAACATGACAGTTGATTTGCTGCATTTGATAATAAATACTTTAATTTCATTACCGTAAAACTATTCAACAAATTACATTATCTTTAATAATTATTAAAACAAGTAAAACGAAATGCCTTCTTTGAAATGTATTGGTTTTAGCCAATAAAACCTCGGTTAAATGTATTTTTTCACCTCCCCTCGCGAGCCCCTTGCAGACAACCCGCGACCCCCACGTTGAGAAACCCTGGCTTTTTTTTTTTTCATTTTTTTTAATAGTGACCTCGCAGTACTCATGTCTATTTCTTTTCTCGTTAAATGCATTTTCGACATTCTACGCAATTCATCGAAATATATTAAGCTAAAAAAAGTCACGTTAGATTATTATCCTGACCCGCCTCGTTCATCCCTTTTCGGTTTGCGAAATAATCAACTTTTCGGCAGGAGGTAGAAATGTCAGGCACTATCATGTAATCGTAATTGATGAAAACATAGAGCTCTACATTTTTTGCAAGAATTAAGGTAAAAATTAAAAATCGTGTGTGTCAAAGTTGGTGTAAATCAATGCAGATACGTCCAACGGTAACAAATATGAAAATATAGATTTCTTTTAATTGGTTGGCAACACTGAAAACTACTGCGCCTGGAATACCTGTATGACCTGTCTCAGTACCTAATGCGAATGTATGAAAAAATATAGTGTGAATCAGTTAACACGTGTGGATTTGTAATAATAAAGACATTTCTACGAGTTTAATTTTGAAATAGGTTGGTAACTCTGAAAACTGGGGTTCTTGAGATCTGGGACACCCAAAACTTTCTCCTATTGTGTTGAATGATGTCCAAGTTAAGTTTGGGGCAGATACGGTAAGGAAGAAATAAATAAATAAATAATAAGTTGGCAACACTGAGAACTGGGCAAGCCGGAATATTTCACACATATCAAAAATATTTGTAATCATACAGTATCTAGGGTTTAATTTATATTGTATTTGTTTTTGATTGTCTAAAGTAATTCTTACTTAAATAGATGTTAGTAGTATTACAGATTGCCGCCGTCCTAAAATCAACGAAGACTTAAGTATTATACTTTTCTTAAAACACTGAAGTTTAAAAAAAAACTGTTTGTTTTTTTCTATTTACAACACTATCTCTATCCAAAAGTGATACTGGACTGATTGCTGCCATTGAAAATTTTATGATTAAATGAAGACTTAATTTAAAAAAGAGGCCACACAGCGATGAGAAGCGTACAAAACAGTCAGAACTGAAAATCTGGTTCACTTTGGATTAGACTGAAAGTGGACAAACAAGTTAAAATTTTTGCTCTGGAGTCTAGCTTTCGACACTAACGAGGGAACGTTCCCAACTGATCAGTCGATATTGACATGAAGTATTGTCTTTATTCGATCGTACATATACCGGAAATAACATTAAAAGTCCCACGATCAGCCATATTTTTAGGTAATAATTATTTGAAATTGGGCATATTTGCAAAGAATAAAATGTCGCAATACAGCCTTGTAGTTCACAAACCTTCAAGGAAAGGGCAAACTTTCAGTAAAGATAACTCAAATACCGTAAGAGGTGGGTAAAATCTGACACCTCTAATGACTTTCTGGAACATTCTCGTATTGTTTGATATGCCACACGACCTACTTGCCATTAAAAAAAATACCTCCATCCAATATGGCAGATTTCAAAATGGCGGCTACGTTGATGATATACACCGAAATGTAGCCTTTTCCCACCAATCTACATTTGTGTACTACGATACTTCATTTCCTTGACGGTTTGTGAACTACAAGGCTGTACTTCGACTTTTTTACTGACTGCAAAATGCAAATATGACTAATTTCACAATTTCAAAAAATTATTACATAAAAAATATAGTGGATCTTTTATTTCCGGTATATGTACGATCGAATAAAGACAATAAAAATATTTCATGTTAATATCGACTGATCAGTTGGGAATGTTCCCTCGTAAGCAGTTACTCCTGTATCGTTACGTAGAGCTCGATGGCTACTACTATCTTTATTTAAAAAAAAAAAATGAATAAATTCATCCGTAGAATCCATAGCGTTAGGAATATAAATAGAGGGAACCTTAGGCTGTTTGTTGGAGAGGGAAATGAAGCCAAGAGACGGAAGGGACGAGGCATTTCGGCCATCTTGTGTGGCGTCGCCCCATATTCAGAGACCCTCCTTTCCGAGGATTGCCTCTTACAGGTGAACTCATCGTCTACCGAAAAAGGTAATCCTCACAGTACTCGATATAGAGGGACTCTAATGAGGCCACACAAGATGGCTGCCGATGAACCGAATTTGGCTTCATTTGACGTCATGTATGTTCCCTCTATTTTCTTCCTAACTCTATGGTAGAATCCCTCCATAGTGACCCGAAATTGAAGCCAGCACAAGCCATGATCACCTGGAAGGTGAAATTGATATATATATATATATATATATATATATATATATATATATATATAAAGAACGGAACATCACGTTCCGTACAATTCCTTATTTAAAATATTCCAATCTTTCTCCTCTCTTCCTTAGCTAGATCTTCATCCATTCTTTGCTTCCACACACCCATGCATAGGCCAACCAATAAGACGCAAGTAAATCCAATTCACCAGGCAAGATTAATCGAAAACCGGCGTCAAGTTGACCCTGTATTGGGCCAGTCAATCCGTCTCCCGTATCTAAATCCATGGAATCCCTCCACACAATATTTTCATACTACGGGTATTTATGTAACCAATATGAAGTATTTCAGTACAAAGGACTTCTGAATAAATAT
The DNA here is from genome assembly GCA_022664845.1 of Lepisma saccharinum. Lineage (NCBI taxonomy): Eukaryota > Metazoa > Arthropoda > Insecta > Zygentoma > Lepismatidae > Lepisma > Lepisma saccharinum. The sequence continues at coordinate 76,903 of JAGDQP010004288.1, forward strand.
GAACAAATTTTAGAACAGGCAATTAAGTTCGTGTTTAAAGTTAATTTGCGAAACTAAAAAGTTATTGGTTGTAACATACTTTATGAATCAACTCAAATGTCAAATAGAAAATATTTCCCTGAATAAAAAGCAATCAAACTCGATCTTTTGGAATCAACCGATTTTCTCGGCCATGCCACATCACCTTATTCCATAGCAGTTGGTGCAATGCGTAAGATGGCAACTATTGAAGATATGATTTTCGCTGATGACTTTATTTAACGAAATAAGACGATTTTGTACAATAATCCTCTCTCTCTCTCTCTCTTTTAAAAAAGCTAATGGATTATTATGTAAGGGCTTTTGAACGATCTTATTACCGGAAGACTTTCCTTATTCTCTTTGTGAATACCTTAATCATCTATGATTCGCTGATAATATAATCCTGTTTGCTTCAACAGCAGAAGCACTACAGACCAGAATGGAAAACCTGGGTAATGGGAGTTCGAAAATAGGACTTAAAATGAGTTTGTGTAATCAACGTACTGAAGAGAAAGATTCACGGACAGACAATAGGCTTAGTTGATGAGTAAGTTTACCCAGGGCAGCTGAAAACATCGAATACCAATGTGACTGATGAAATAAATGATGGTGATGATGGGTGTTCTGCCCGCATACAGGTCCTAAGCAAAGTACCTGCTCAAGATGAGTAGATGGTGGCTTGTCATTGCTTTCCATAGTATGAAGATGATGTTCTAAGGACGGAACCTACAGCTTCATGTACGATTCGAACCACTTGTGTCCCCGCCGGCAATCGAACCCGAGATTCTTTGATTACCCGGAAACCTGGGTCTCAAGCAATGTATCTTACATATGATCATGTTGATGGGCCCCTCCCCTTCAGCACGCAAGATTTTTCAGAACCATTCGCCCTCATTCATCACTAAGGAGAGCCCACATGGAAACACTTCCGGTGCGAATAGCCCACTTGAAGTTAACAGCACTTATGCGTATGCCCACCGCTAACCGGAGTCTGCGGCTCCCTGCGGTTAACGCCGCCCAGCCACCTTGCACACCGAGCGAACTGCCCTGGTTTCTTTATACATCCTAGCTTTCAGTAACATTTATTTGATATAAAATATTACATTTCCTAAAAAGTTAATTTTCTTTTTTATAAAAATATGTAAAACTAACGACGCTAGGATTCGATCCCGGGATCTCTGAATCAACTTCCCAATACATCAACCAACTGACCAAAGAGAGTTGCGGAAGAAGCGCTTGTCGCTGTTACTTATAGTTCAAGCTCTGCGCATGCGCAAGAGTGGGCTATCCGGACCGGAATTCCTTTCCACGTGTGTTCTCCTTATGCCTTGTTTACATTACTAACATCTTACCATAGTTAACGTTAACCCGAGTTCATTTTAGTAATGTAAACGCAAGTTACCGTTAACGCGGGTTTCAAATTTGACTAGCGTCAACTTACGACGGTTATCTTGTAACGTTAGTAAGAAACGGCTGTCTGAACGCAAGTTAGTCATTAGGCGGAGCTCACTTCGTGAGTTTATTTCTTTCTTTATCGAAATATATTGTATCCTAGTGGTGCGTATCACTTTTAAAGTATAAAAGAATGATGGCAGAACTAATCTACAAAACGTGATGCTACAAATGGTTCATCAGCAAAAGCATTTAACAAAGATTCGTTATTCATGTACCATTAACCAGATATGAAGAGAGGTTATTTATTTATTTTGTTTTTATGTTTGGTTTTCCGATAATCTACAAGCAATATAGGCTCTTATAAAATTTACAGACTTGTTAGCATTCACCAAAAATTGCCCACAAAATAGGGAAAAAGAAAAAAAACACATATACAATACAATTTGTCACGTAATGCAATCATCAAACGCACACAGAACCTCTAATATAATAAACCGTCAATTTTCAGTACAAGAAATTATCCACAGAGGGCAGGCAAAGCAAAACTATTAAAAGATTGAAAAAAAATGAGTGCAGTTAATCCCCAGTGCTCTATCAGACAAGTTATACAACCAATAACGCTAACAAATCACCTGAAAGGGTATTTAACTGAGCATAAACACCGTATCAAACATAACGGGTAATAACTAAAGTTTTTCGTTGTTGTTTTTTTTTGTTTTTTTTTTTTACTGTAAAATTCATTGAAACGCGAGAACAGCCAACTAGCCTAAGTAATTACAACATGGCTTGTTCAGAACAATGTATTTACACAGTCATGTAGCTTTCGTTTATTTGATCAACCGCATTTATATGATTTCCAATTAACTTGTTGTTTTTTTACCGCCATTTTTAACCCTCCATGGAGTGTTAGATCATCGTATCCATACATATTGTATGATGGTTATCGATCAATATATGATACGTACATGTAGACAATACAAACATACAAATGTAAATTGTGCAATATCAGGAAATCAGCAAGATGACTGTGTGCTTTTCATACGTGACTTGTAATGAACAAACAGAACCCTGTCAGCTAATATATAACAAATATATATATATATTTACAAAATAATAGAGTTGCGCCAATATTCCAAGTATAACTAAAATAACACAATGTTGTGTTAGACACACAGGATGTAGATAAATGGGTGTCAAATATTCTATACGTGTACACCCATCGACAAAACAAAAAATTATTTTTAAACAGGGGCCGAAATTCGTTTCGTTTTTCAAATACAGAGATTACAACATTTCATCTTTGAGGATGGTCTAGGTATAGAAAATAATCCCGCCGGAAGTAAATTACGTGTCTAATTGCCATGGACGTAAATACGGCAGACGGATCTACTAGCGACCCGAAATTGAAGCCAGCACAAGCCATGAGTACTTGGAAAGTATAGTTGATTAAAAAAACACTGAACATCACGTTCCTGCATGGATGTAAATACGTTAGACGGATTGACTGGCCCAATACAATTAAGCCGGGTCAACTTGACGCCGGTTTTCGATTAATCTTGCCTAGTGAATTGGAATTTACTTTCGTCTTATTGGCTGGCCTATGCCTGGGTGTGTGGAAGCAAAGAATGCATGAAGTTCTAGCTAAGGAAGAAAGGAGGAATATTGGAATATTTTAAATATAGTATTGTACGGAACGTGATGTTCAGTCCTTTTTTAATCAATTACACCTGCCAGGTACTCATGGCTTGTGCTGGCTTCAATTTCGGGTCGCCAGAAGTAGATCCGTCTAACGTATTTACATCCATGGCGAACGGGAAGTGAGTTTCATAATTATATTATTGCAAATGCGTTTGCTTGCAGTTGCTTCTGTGGTTTAAGTGGTAAAGCGTCGGACCCAGGCTTCAATTCCCGCCAAAGTCAACGTTCATTTCTTTTTTCACAAGAACATTAGTTTTTCATGTTACTAGGGTAAACAAACATCTCTGAAATTTGACGTTCCAAGTTTTTTTTGTCCCTCTCAAAAATAATTTGTCAAAACTGATATTGTTCCCGACACGTTGCTTATTGTCTCTATGACTTCTGGACATGAAACACGCCATCTTTGTGATAATTTGAAGAAGGCTTAGTTACATTATTTAACTTATCAAAATCTAAGCAGATTAGCAAAGGACTCTACTTTGATTTTCGTCCAGTTTTCCATTGCTATAATGTAATATTAATGTAGGGCTTTTCTTTAACAACTAGAAGGATGTTTAGAGACTCCTTAGGATGTATCATTATGTAAATTATTCATATTAATTATTGCTACTAGCGGAGGGGGCAATGACTGTTACGTCATTGTCCCAAAGTATCCATTTAATTGGTATGGGGACAATTGGACAAATAATTAGAATTTTTTGAAATATAATTTTCAGGTTTCCAGCAGAGTCTTTAACCTGCAAGACACAAAAACAGGATGATTAGCATTTTCACGTAGTATGTGGCTTTACAGGAATAAATATTTGATAGAGGAGTCTACTACTGGTCTCAACAGGGTCGATAACTGAGCATGAAGGGAGCCAAGTACTGGTTAGAGAGCGCCAACAATAGGTAATTTTGCTGTTTTTGAAGAAATAAAACTAATTAAAAAAATACTTGTTCTACATTCTTATTGTTTCTCTATAATATTAATTTCGGGAAAGATCTAAGAGTTTACAGTTAGTATTAACAGAAAAACAAAGCCGGAATAGATCTGCACTTTAAGTTTCAAAACGACAATGGTCTAAAAGGGCCAATAACTGGTACGTGAATAAATACTGCTTTTTCGCTTCACTTCACATTTTCAACATTTTATACATCTTTCACGGACATTCACAGCCGTATACAGAAACGTTTCATGGAGTTACTAGGGCCGTACTAACGAATCATTCGTTGGTACAGCGCTAGTCACTCAAAAAAAGTTTCTGAATACGGCTGTCAATGTCGAGAGAGAGCTAGCGAGTGAAGCCGGTATTAGTGGTCAGGTTAGATTCTTTTTCATTATCTGCGACCCATCGAATTCTAGGGAACGATCGATACTGGAGTGATTGGCTACTGTCGAAAAATAGACACTAAAGCAAGCATCTAACCTAGATAGCCACTTCCAGTCTAATCCAATATGAACTAAATATTCATTTCTAACTCAAATGTTTAGGCATGTGAACACTGTGCGGCCGGTTTTTCTTATTTATGTCTTAATTTTTTAGTTATACAGGTACCGGAATAGTACATGCTGTAAATAATATTTAAGTTTTTTTTTAAAGAATTAAAACATAAACAAAAAACCGACTGCACAGCGACAACGAGAATAAAACCCTGAGTCAAAACTAAAAATTTGGAGTATATTGGTTTATACTGGAGGTAGACAATCGAGATATCGAGCCCTGGCTTCATATATGCATTAAATTTTTAATGACATCGATCAGTCCATTATCGCTTTTAGATATATGTACTTAAATGGGAAAGACCATACTGTTTAACACAAGAAAAATTCGTTGCAATCACAAACGTCGAAACATTATTGACAAAGAATGGTACAAAGTTCACTCGCTTCCTGTGTTTATTATTTCCAAGATTTATTACTCTCTCGAGACGGGTGCAAACTTTGAACTAAATACTAGCGACACTTGTGTGTAGTCACAATACCTTATTTCAAACCATGCGACTCATTACGTCAGATGGCACCACGAGTTGTTTTTCATACTATGGGTAGAATACAGAGTTTCGCTTCTAATCTTATTCTGTGGTCAGTCCGTGATCAGGTCAGTGCCCCCCCGTTACGGATAGTTCCATTTGAAAGAAAAATTTAATATAAAACATTACTCTGCGAAATTTCCATTTACCAAGATTAATTTTGTTTTAATTTTATCGGTATTCGAAAAAATCCGGTATCGTTTTCGAACAGGTATTTTTTTGTCTTCCCGAGTGTCCGGAAAAGGTTGGCCATCCCTAGTTTCTGATCATTTTGCCCATCCCTTATATTTACCAAGTTCAAATAAAATTTCGAGAAATCTCCTTGCTCACCATATTTTAAATACCACCTAGAATATATAAGTTTTTGGTGGAAATATGGATTTAGAGGAAAAAAAATCTTAGAAACAAGTATGGAAGAGCTATCTTCAACAAACATTCATTCATTTACGATCGAGAGGGGGAAAAAGGTAACATTTACAGAGTTTTTCAGGTTTTTGTTTTCCTTACTAAACGGAATGTTTGCATAATCTGAATAGAGGAAATGGTAGGACAAGACGAATTTTATTTATTTTCATACAAAAAATGGATAAACTTGGTTAGTACGTTTCGATTATGTCAAATGAAATACATACACTAAATCAGAAACAGGTTAGATTAGAAACAAATCTAAAAAAAAAAAAAAAAGTCATGGATGGACGGGGCAATAGGAAATATTCATACCAGAGCGTTAAAAAGACCTGAAAGATATATATATATATATATATATATATATATATACAATTAAACAAGAAAGATATTGAGGAGAAAAAAAATATTTTTTTTTAAAAACCGTGGTTCTTCTTTTCTTTAAATCCATTAGTGTGTGTTTATTTATGCCTATATTTGCGTATGTTATTTGTTCTCTCCCCTGTTTAATTTTGCGGAAAGCTCAGAGGAATAAGAAAGGAGAGAGCAATATAAATAGCAGAAGTAGTACTTTTTTATCATGACGAAAAGCGTTTTCCCACCATGAATTTTCAAAAGCTGCTCCTTCATTCTCCCGAGCTTATTTGTTAGTTGTTGTGTTGGTGGTCCCAGAAACCACAACAAGGAAAAATTATAGAGGTTTTGCAAAAGTACTGGTTGTATTGCCGCGCACGGGCAGTAATTTGGGTCAAATTGTGAATATTCATCAAAACCTTTTTGAATTATAATTCCTGTACGACGTATTTTCCTTATCATCATTATTATTATTATTCTAACTAAAGAGGCATGTCCTTCAGGGAACATTACGTCATCTCTATTTATCCCGATCGCACATTCGGTATCAGGATATATATATTCTTTCTCGTCTTTTGTCAACCATCTCTGGATCTAAATGTCAACCGTGAATGTCTCGTGAGCATCAAAATCAACATCATGAACCCAAATACGAAATCATGTTTTATCTTCCTGCTTCACTGAGGCGCTAGACGTGAAATTTTAAAATGCAGAAAGGACCTGCCAGTTTTACTCATCGAAGTAAAAAAAAGAAGAACCGTCAAGGTCAATCATGTACTGGAGATCGATCGACTGACGCAATACAATTAAGCTAGGTCAACTTGATGCCGATTTTCGATTAATCTTGTGTGGTGAATTGGGATTTATTTGCGTCTTATTGGTAGGCCTGCCTGTGTGTGTGGAAGCAAAGAATGGATGAGTTCTAGCTAAGGAAGAGAAGAGGAATATTAGAATATTTTAAATAAGGAAGGTATTGTGCAGAACGTGATATTCAGTTGTCTTTTTAATCAATTACACCTTCCAGGTGATCATGGCTTGCGCTGGCTTCAATTTCGGATCACTAGAAGTAGATCCGTCTCCCCTATCGAAATCCATGAAGGTCAATGAACCCAAATTTACATGTAGACATTATGAAATCAAATAAGAACTACACTCATTTTCGGCCTGCTAAAGAAGAGGAAAAAGACAGCACAATCATAGTACAATATGTTCCCATAAAAAGCAATTACGATTTCTTGAAAGTTAACAGAAAAGGAGTTCTTATCTTGCTTCTTCTCAGACTTAACTTCCTCTGAGAATTAGAACGAGTGTTGTATATTAACAATTTTCTCAAAGTATTACCATTCCGCAAAATGAACAAAAGTTCCTTTTTTTCCTTTTCTGAACAGAACAGAAAGATAATCGGGGACATTATAATAACACCCTTCTAGAGTCATTACAGCTAATTATAAGCTGCAATTATTTTTTTGTGCGAATCACGACAGAGTATAATGAAGAGTTCACAGTGGAGAAAGAGAAAAAAAGACAAACGGGTGAAATAGCAATTACTACAACCTCCCATCTTCTCTCATAGTAATTGCAACAACAGTTAATTGTAAGGGAAAAGGTTTCGTCTTTGAAACGGTTCATATTTTTTCTCACCGCTGTATGTCCTAGAAAACTCTTTCAATTGTTACCCTTGAGAACCGAATATGCATTATCAAACAAGGTATTAAAGATCGGGTGCACACAAAAGTTAAAACACATTATTATCAAGTTAATTTGCTTTTAAATATTCACCTTGCTATACTTTTTTTCTTTGCAGTGTAGCCAACTCTTTTACGAAAAAAGTACTTTTTTTAAAAAAAATCAGAAACTCCATTAAAAAGTGAAAAATTAATATATTATTCTATTAAAATATATGAAATATGTAAACGTCAGCATACTTCCAATTCGGCACAGGTATATCCTACGATTATTCCTATATGGAGATATTCGGATGGTGATACCACATTTCGTCCAACGAAATTTTGTCCACGCGACATTTCGTCCACAAATATTTCGTCCACAGACATTACGTCCAGAGACAATTCGTCCACTTGACTTTTCGTCCGCAAGACATTTCGTCCGACAGATTTTTCGTCCACAAGACATTTCGTCCAACAGATTTTTCGTCCACGAGACATTTCGTCCAATCGACTTTTCGTCCAACGGATTTTTCGTCCACAAGACATTTCGTCCAATCGACTTTTGGTCCAACGGATTTTTCGTCCACAGGACATTTCGTCCAATCGACTTTTGGTCCAAAGGACTTTTCGTCCAATACACAGCCTAAACAGCTGGAGCTACTGAAACGAAATTTAGTAATGTGATATATTATCACTAGTAGGTTACGAAAATATTACCAAATGTCTCCAAAGGTACCATATTGAATCCAAAATGGTGGAGCTAAAATCCATTTTCCACGCCGTTTGAACTAGAGATACCAAATTTGGTACAAATGTGTAATATCGAGAGTAGTTTAGGAAAATATTACATTTTAAAAAAGTCGCCACCTTGGCTAAAAAATGGCCGCGAAACTCATTGCTTTATAGAATACACGCCCAAACCGCTTGAGCTAGTGAAATGAAATTTGATATGGTGGTACATTATCACTAGTAGGTTACGAAAATATTACCAAATGTCTCCAAAGACGCCATATTGAACCCAAAATGGCGGAGCTAAAAATCAACTTTCACACCGTTTGAGCTAGATATCAAATTCGGCACCGAGGTGTAGTATCAGAGTAGTTTAGGAAAATGTTACATTTTCAAAAAGTCGCGATCTTGGATAAAAAATGGCCGCCAAACTAATTGTTGAATAGAATACACAGCACAAACCGCTTGGTCTACTGAAGTGAAATTTGGTATGAAGGTACATCATCACTAGAGAGTTAAAAATTATTACAAAATGTATCCAAAACCGCCATATTAGATCCAAAATGGTGGGCCCAAAAACATTTTCCACACCGTTTCAGCTAGAAATACGAAATTTGGCATAAAGGTGTATCATCAAGAGTAGATTAAGAAAAAAAAAGCACAATGTTAAAAAAGTAGCCATCTTTGATTCAAAATGGCCGCCCAAATAGACGTCGTCTGAGCTAGGAGTAGGTCACGACAATAAAAGAAAATGTTAAAAAGTCGCCATTTTTAATCTAAAATGACGACCCCAAAACCCATTTTTAAAACCACTGAGGCTAGAAAAACGAAATTCAGTATGAAGATGTACCATCACGGGTGGGTTAGAATAAATGAGGCAAATCTTCAATATGGGGACGAAGTTTCCCCCCCCCCCGGGGCTGTTGGGAGAAGATTGGCACCATGAGGGAAAGGTGCCCAAAGAGAGTAGCTACGATAATGGGGCGCAACCCCCAAAACACCCAAGTTGGGATGCAGCCCTCACGAGGGACTAGGGGCTGCGCCCACACTGAAGCAAAGAAGCAAAGCGAATCCACATAATATATAGTCCCATTGTCACTCACTGACACTGATCATATTTCCCAGGCCAAACTACTGAAACTAGAAACAACAAATTTGGTATGAAGGTGTATGACCAAAAGTAGG